>JAJJWW010012236.1:0-214149 GCA_023531295.1 Papaver armeniacum
TCGTGTTTTGGCTTTCGTCATTCATTGCGTCATTTATATTACTCTTCTGCGACGCCTTCGCAATGCCGTCGTTTACTAATCTCGCGAAGTATTGATGTTGCGATATTCTGATCCTACACGGTTGGAGGGTTTGTATTGATTACAGGAAATTGAATGCCACCACTAGGAAAGATCATTTTCCATTGCCTTTTATTGATCAAATGCTTGAACGTTTAGCTGGGCACTCGTACTATTGCTTCCTTGATGGTTATTCAGGTTACAATCAGATTGTGATAGCGCCAGAGGATCAAGAGAAAACCACTTTCACTTGTCCTTTCGGTACTTTTGCTTATAAAAGGATGCCTTTTGGCTTATGCAACGCTCCAGCTACCCTTAGGAGTGGTAAAACTCTAGAGAACTCGGTAGAACCACCTAAGGATGGTAGTCTAGCTGAAAAAGAAACTGGGGTTGACCAAACTTCGTCTAAAGACCCTAATGGGCATGAGAATGCTAAGAGTCCAAGTGAGGAAGCTATCCCTAAGAGAGTGTACATACCACCTGCACCATTTCCTCAAAGACTAGCTAAGAAAAAGCCTAGTACATATGCTGAAATCCTAGACATCTTTAAGCAAGTTAAGATTAACCTGCCCTTGTTAGATGCAATAAAACATGTACCGGCTATGGCCAAGTTCCTAAAAGAAATGTGCACTGTCAAGAGAGACGCGAGTGTCCATAAAAAGGAATTTTTAACCCAACAAGTTAGTTCCATAATCTCACAAAAGTACCCAGTCAAATTTAAAGATCCTGGTTGTCCTACTGTCACATGTGTCATAGGTACCCAAACGATAAACAATGCTCTATTAGATCTTGGGGCTAGTGTGAATCTTTTACCGTTCTCGGTATATGAACAACTTGGGATATGTGAGATGAAACCAACTAGGATAACACTACAGTTAGCCGATAGGTCAGTCAAAATCCCACGTGGAATTATTGAGGACGGTTCAGGTAGAAAACTTTATCTATCCAGTTGAATTTGTGATTTTAGACACTCAACCTGTCTCTAGTCAAGATATCAATATCCCAATCATCCTAGGTCTTCCGTTACTAGCCACTGCAAATGCAGTCATACATTGTCAAACTGGCCAAGTAGAATTTTCCTTTGGGAATCAGAAAATCTCTGTGAACGTTTTTAAGGCGTTACAAGCCCCACCGGACCCTGAACACTACGAATCTATATGCATTATTGATTCTCTAGTTGAGAATACTTTTACCACAAATAGTGTTAGTGATCCTTTAGAGGCGTGCTTGGCCCACTTTGGAGCCTACTATGATGAGGATAGTCATTTTGAAGAAGTTAATGCGTTGTTAGACTTTGCGCCAATAATGAATTATGGAAAATGGTAGCGTAAACCAGAACCTCTTCCGCCAACCATAGATAAACCACTCCCATCATCAGTTAAAGCACCCACCCTTGAATTAAAGCCGCCACCAAATACACTGAAATATGTATTTCTTGGTAATGAGAATACTCTTCCTACCATAATTGCTTCTGACTTAGAGCCCGATCAGGAAAGTAGACTAGTTAGTGTTCTTAGAGAACACAAGACTGCAATAGGGTGGACTATAACAGATTTGAAAGGAATTATTCCTGCTGATTGTATGCACCACATCTACCAAGAAGAAGGTGCCAAAACCTCAAGAGAAATGCAGAGACGTTTGAATCCTAATATGAAGGAAGTTGTCCGTACTGAGGTGCTTAAGTTATTAGATGCGGGTATCATATACCCCATATCCAATAGTAAATGGGTCAGTCCTGTCCGGGTTGTCCCAAAGAAGTCTGGGATTACTGTAGTTGCGAATGAGAATAATGAACTGATCCCTACCCGTGTTACTACCGGGTGGAGAGTTTGTATAGACTACCGTAAGCTGAACTCAACAACGAGGAAATACCACTTTCCTCTACCATTCATCGACCAGATGTTAGAAAGATTAGCTGGCCACAGCCATTATTGTTTCCTAGATGGATACTCTGGTTATAACCAAATCCCTATAACACCAGAGGACCAGGAGAAAACAACCTTCACATGTCCATTTGGTATATTTGCTTATAGGCGTATGCCTTTTGGGTTGTGTAATGCACCCGCAAGATTCCAACGTTGCATGCTAAGTATCTTTTCGGACATGGTTGAGCGATTTCTCGAGGTCTTTATGGACGATTTTTCGGTTTTTGGATCCTCTTTCGATGAATGCTTGCACGACCTTACACTAGTTCTAGAACGTTGTAAAGAAAAGAACTTAGTCCTTAATTTGGAAAAGTGTCATTTTATGGTTAAATCTGGAATAGTGTTAGGACATGTGGTGTCCTCTAAAGGAATAGAAGTTGATAAAGCCAAGGTTGAACTAATTTCTAAATTAAGACCACCTAAGAATGTAACAGATGTTAGATCTTTCCTTGGCCATGCTGGATTTTATCGTCATTTCATCAAAGACTTTAGCAAGATTGCTTTACCCATGTCGAACCTACTTGCTAAAGATACTGCCTTTGTATTTGATGAATCCTGTGTTGCAGCTTTTGAGAAGCTAAAATCATTGTTGACTTCTGCCCTATCATCCAACCACCCGATTGGGACCTCCCATTTGAACTTATGTGTGATGCGTCCGATTATGCGGTTGGTGCTGTCCTTGGCCAACGACGTGATAAAGCACCTAGTGTGATTTATTATGCTAGTAGGACCCTAAACGATGCCCAGTTGAACTACACAACCACTGAGAAAGAAATGTTAGCCATCGTTTTTGCTTTGGAGAAATTTAGATCATATATCCTAGGGTCTAAGGTCATATCTATTCTGATCATGCCGTACTCAAATATCTCCTTTCCAAGAAGGACTCCAAACCTCGGCTGATTAGATGGGTATTATTGTTCCAAGAATTTACTCTAGATATTCGTGATAAGAAAGGGTCCGAAAATGTAGTAGATGACCATTTATCCCGTATCCTTGATGAGACTAGAGATGATGAGAAACCGATCCTTGACACGTTCCCTGATGAACAATTATTTTCCATCTCTTTGTTACCCTGGTTTTGCGAGACATTGTCAATTATTTGGTAATCGGTCAAATGCCTGACCATTGGTCTAAACAGGATAGAGTTAAATTCTTGTCTGAGGTAAAATACTTTTTCTGGGATGATCCGTACTTATTCAAATATTGCCCTGATCAGATCATCCGTCGTTGTATTCATGACAACGAAATCTCCAGTGTCCTGACTTTTTGTCATTCTGGAGCTTGTGGGGGTCACTTTAGTTCTAAGAAAACAGATGTGAAGGTTTTGCAATCCGGTTTTTATTGGCCAACTCTGTTTAAGGACTCCCACCTATTTTGTCAAAGTTGTGATAGATGTCAAAAGTTAGGAAAGATGACCCAGCGTAATATGATGCCACTTAGTCCTATATTAATAATAGAAATATTTGATGCGTGGGGTATAGATTTTATGGGTCCTTTTGTCAATTCCTATGGCAACTTTTACATCTTATTAGTTGTTGACTATGTGTCTAAGTGGGTAGAAGCAATAGCTACCAATACAAACGATCGCCACGTTGTGATCAAGTTTGTTAGAGACAATATTTTCTCTCACTTTGGTATGCCTAGAGCCATCATTAGTGATGGAGGTTCCCATTTTTGCAACCGGTCTTTTGAGGCGCTCATGAAGAAATACTCCATTACCCATAAGGTTTCTACACCTTACCACCCACAAACTTGTGGCCAAGTTGAAGTGTCTAATAGGCAGATTAAACAGATTTTAGAAAAGACCGTAAACCCTAACCGAAAGGATTGGTCTTTACGCTTAGTAGAAGCTTTGTGGGCTTACCAAACCGCTTTTAAGACTCCACTTGGTATGTCTCCGTATAGACTTGTCTTCGGTAAAGCCTGCCATTTGCCTGTAGAATTAGAACATCGAGCTTATTGGGCCATTAAACGGCTAAACTTTGACCTACCAACTGCTGGTTATAACCGTAGACTGCAACTCAATAAGTTAGAAGAAATTCGTAATGATTCTTACCAGAGTGCGAAAATTTACAAGGAGAAAACAAAAATATTTCATGATAAATTGATTATTCGATTGACATTTGAACCAGGTCAAAAAGTTCTCCTTTACAATTCTCGTCTACATCTTTTCCCTGGTAAATTGAGGTCTCGGTGGTCCGGACCATACTTTGTCAAAATTGTTTTTCCTCATGGTGCAGTTGAAGTTGAAAATCCGAAGAACGGAGAAACTTTCAAGGTTAACGGTCAACGGTTGAAACCATTCTTGGAGTTACCCAGTCATGCAATAGAAGAATCGGAGCTGAGAGATCCTGTCTACCAGGATTAATTTGAGCGGGTCACAACGTCTGGCTAAAGACACTAAACTTAGCGCTTATTGGGAGGCAACCCATACATGGTGATGTTAAGGTCCCTCTGGAGGACCCTGCTGTTGTACATTAGTTTTGTTTTTATTTTCTTTCTTTCTTGCTCCCATGGAAGGATTGCTACGCTTCATCCATGTACTATCTTTCTGACTTACCTCTTTATTCCTCTTGTTACTTATATTTTTGTTACTGCACTTTATTTTGAAACATTGAGGACAATGTTAGATTTAAGTGTGGGGGTGACGGAAAAAATTTTAGCTAGTTTTTAATAAATAAAAAATAGATAAAAAATATATATATATATAAGAGCCTAGAAATTTATGCCAATTCAGGATGACACTAACCAGTCTAAGTGGATGGAAACATCTTGGTTGTAGGAGTTAAGGAACCCAATAACAGAGTCTATTCGTAGAAAGACAGAGTTCAGGTGTTAGAATTGAATCATCACACTACGTTCTGTTTTTATTTTATTTGAAAAATTGTATGTTTCTTTAAGTGATTTGGTGGGTCCCAACACATCGAATTGTTACCAATACCGGATGAAATAAAGTGATTGAGTTACTAAATAATAAATAGACCAGACCAATCAGACCAAATGGAATTGAATAATAATAATAATAATAATAAAAGACACTTGGATAGCAATATGTGTGTGTTTTCCCTGTCTCCGTCGCCTAAACAAGCGTGGAACGCAGGATCCATGGGAACTATCATGTAATCTGCTGACAAGAAGCATGCGCTTGGATCCTAAATATCAAATCATGCGCTTAGTTAATCTTTGGCTTGCAGGCTTGTGTCCAGCTGGTTTGGGGGAATTTGTCGCGAGTGCACCTCTTACTCCCTTGGTTAAGCCGGGTGTCGGCTTACGTCCCATTGATGTGGGGATAATATGGAGAAGGCTCGTCTCCAAATACGCTGCAACTTTTGTTGGCAAGGAAGTAAATGCGTATTTGGGAGACTATCAGTTCGGAGTAGGTGCTAAATGTGGTGGGGAGGCTATTCTACATGTTGTTAACCGCATGATTGAGGAGAAAGGGGACTCGGATAATCTTTCCATGTTACTGGTAGATTTCTCGAATGCTTTTAACCTTATTGACAAATCTTCCATGCTTTCTGAGGTACGTAAATTGTTCCCATCGATCTATCGGTGGGTTGAATTTTGTTACGCTTCTCCTGCTCGTTTATATTACATGGATCATGTACTCGCCTCCTCCCAGGGTGTTCAACAAGGTGATCCTTTGGGCCCTTTGTTGTTTGCTCTTACTCTTCACCCCTTGGTTAAAAAAATCACCGCGCAATGTGAGCTCGAACTACAAGCCTGGTACTTAGATGATGGTACCTTGATTGAAGATACTCTTATGGTTGCAAAGGCTTTGAAGATCATTCAAGAGTTTGGGGTTGAAAAGGGTTTACATCTGAATATAGCCAAGACCGAAATGTTTTGGCCCTCTCCAGACCCACGAGCTTTAATTCCAGGCGTTTTTCCTCCGAATATAAGTAGGCCTACTAAGGGTGTGAAGCTTTTGGGGGGGCCGGTAAGCCTTGATGCTGAATTCAACAAGGATTTGGTTGTTAGTAAAGTGCGCAAGACTATGGATCTTATTGATGCTGTAGAGAAGTTAGAAGACCCGCAAGGTGAATTGCTTTTGTTTCGGAATTGCACCGGTGTTTCGAGACTTTATTTCGCCTTGAGAACAACGAGACCTGAATTTTTACAAGATGCTCAAGACTTATTCGATGCCCTCCTGTTTCGATTCCTTAGGCACATCATTACTGGAGACGGTCCTGGTTACGGGCTCCTTCAACAAAGGTTTTCTACTTTTCCTTTCAAACACGGAGGTATGGGTGTGTACACTATGCAGGATACTAAAAATTATTGTTTTCTTGCATCTTGTTTACAGACCCTTGAGTTGCAATCCAAGATTTTGAGAGATACTGATATCATTGGTAGTGGTCCCTCTCTCCAACGTACTTTGGACTCCTTTAATTCGGTATGTGTCGACGTTTTTCCTATCTGCTCTAGTAATTTTGCCACCCATTCGATGAACTCCTTGGAAAATATTTACTTTGATGCGGTTAAGAAAAACATACACACCACTTATGTTATGACGGAGCGCGACTCTATTTTATGGCATTGCAATCAGTCCAAACATGCCTGGGATTTTCTGATGGCGATTCCAATTGTGGGGATTAATCAACATATTGGAGCTAGGCAGTTCGGTGCAATTCTCCGGTACAGATTAGGGATCCCTCTTTTTGAGGAGGATGGTTCTTGTCCCTTTTGCAAGAGAGATATGGATATTTTTGGTGATCATGCCTTACATTGTGCGAATGAGGTTGGGCTTAAATTTAGACATGATTTGGTGCGAGACACTCTTGTAGACATGTGCTACCGTGCAGGCGTACCTGCTAGGAAGGAGGTTGACTTGGGGCTTTTCGCTAATAATGGCACTGCTCTGAGACCGGATGACTTACTTGTACATAATTGGGATAATGGGCGGGATGTGTGTTTGGACGTGACTGGTGTTTCGCCTTTTACCGGGGGTGGAGTTCGTACCTTTTCCCCAGGTCTTGCCATTAAGAACGTTATTTCTCGCAAGAATGCTAAATGCTTGGAGAAGTGCACGTCTCATGGCTTTGGCTTTGATACTTTGGCCTTCACTACCTTAGGGGAGTTAGGTGACGGTACCATAGATTTTCTGAAGCGTCTGCGCAATTATATGGCTAGCCATGATGCAATCATAGGTTAGGTGTGGTTATTCAAAAAGGTGTTGGAGCTCAGCTTGTTGCTAGGCTTCCATCCAATTTATTACCAGTTGATAGTCTTTCTGATTTGTAATTTTCTTCATTTTATAATTGTTATTACGATATAAATAAAAAATAAAAAATGAAAAATTTATTATTGTTCAATAAAATCGACAGTTGGTTCCCTTGTATATGCCAACTGAGTTGATCTAGAATTAAGATTATCGACCGATGGTTTCCTTGTATATGCCAAGCTGTGTTGATATTAGTCTAGACCAGTATCTCAATCCATTAGGATTCATAGGTTCATCTTAGCGGAGGCCTTCAGACAGATATGGGAAACACCGTTGACCTTAGACAACATTGTTTTGAACTATCTATCTCTATAATCCATCTTCTTAATCTATTCATTTGTGTGATTCCGATTATTGATGTCCATAGTGCGACTATCTGAATAGAACTCTGTCACTTTTATATTGATGAATATGACTCGCATCCGGGTACTTCCTTTTGTAACCAATGAAAGTAAGCCAACCAAGGAGATTCTTTAGTGTCGTTCCCGAGTTGTTCACAGATATCGAGGGTTTAGAATAAAGGTTTTGTAGGTACACCACTGGTAAACCTTCCCGAGACTATAACTCGGCCACTAGGGCCACCTAGGGGTTTAAAGGCTTGTTATACGTGCTAAGTGTGACCGTATCCTCGGCGAGATGGAGTTGTATGTTTTAAAAATTATTTTGATTTTCTCGAGGACTAGCAAAGTCTAAGTATGGGGGAACTTGATAGGTGTCTAAAACACCTTGATATTTATCTATTGTTTATGCTTTCTTTGTTATGTTTTCTTGTAAATTATGTATCTTTTATTTGATTTTGAGTTTTAGGTACTTTGGAGCAAAAGAAAAGGAAACGTTGCTTAAAAGGGGTAAAGTGTCATTTCATGTGCAACTACTGATGGAGGCGAATTATCTCTCATTATTTGCTTTTATTTCTTCATCTCTGAAAGGCATGTCGGCTTTAGTGATGCAAGTTTTGTCTGAAAAGCATGACAACCTTACTGATGAAATTGAAGAAAAGAAGTGAATATGAGAAGTAAGAGATGGCTACTCGAGAAACTACTAAAGGCACCCCCAGAAACATCCAAGAAGAGTCGATAAAGGCACCCGGAGGAGTTGATAAAGTCACCCAGGAGTTTCTCACTATATACAACCCAAAAGTCATCTTTGTACCACACAAATTGCTATTCGCACCCCCAAAAATTGCTAAACGTAGCCCAAATTGCTAAAGGGACACCGCTATTGGATAATGGGAAGGTCATCTTCTCCATTTGAATTTCGAAATTTGGCGGGAAACTGAAGAACAGAATTAGGGTTCATGTTTTAGGCAGGCTGTGGTGAGACTAAAGCGCTGAGAATCATTGGGTTTGTTCTTAAGGTCCAAACAGGGATGGTAATGGTCTTTGTTTTGACCATAATTGGTTAAATAATCGGCAAAAGATGAATCAGAGCTCACGGATTTTGGCGGAAAAATGTGTTCTTCATGGACAGATTTGATGTTCGGATTTTGAAGAAGTTATATGGAGATTCGATCGCTAAAACTTCTTGGATGAACCTGTTTGGTCGAAACAGGGTTGGTAAGGTGTTTGATTCAAACAGAATGGGATGGATGATCGGGTTTTGACATAACAGGTAGAGGGTTGTATCTCGGGTTTTTGTGCTGCTATATTTGGAGGTTTCATGGATAATTTCACGGGCTATACAGTCTGGTTACATTGTTACCTAATCAACAAAGAAGAATGACGTGTTTGGGAGCTTAAAAGAGAAAACAAATCTTCATATATTTGGGAGATTATCATAAACAGAGAAGAGTATTTTTCACGGGATTGTTTGGCTGGTTATTTTGGAAAGTACAAGGAGTTTTAATGAAGATAATATACTCTGTGAGATTTGATAAGGCTAAAGGAAGTTGGGATCGACACAGAACAGCTACGCAGGAGAAAAAAAGGGAAATAAAAATCCCGTGACTTGGGGAAAAGAAAAAAAGAAGTTTTGGAAGTAATATACTCGGCCTGTGGTGTATATAAAGTCTTGGGGGAGTCTCAAGAACGGGGAGGGATACCTTGGAGAAGAAAGTAGAGGCTTAGAATGATAAAACAAGAGTTCCCAGAAAGTTCACCTGCTGCTGCAACTTGAAGAACATGAAGAACAACACCTGTCAAAAACGGTCGCAGAAGCAGTCTTAGATACAATGACAGAGAATCCTCTATCGTTCTTCAAACAGTAGAAAAAAAAAAACCTTCAGACACTGTCGTTTATTAGCTAAGGTGCTCAATTCAGTGCTAAACTCCATTACCGACTGGAAATCATTGTAAGCATTTTTTTTTTTTATTTTTAATACAATGATTAATGAAATTTTCTCCAATCTTCGATCTATGAGTAGCTAAATTTCTTTTCTAGGGTTTTGGAGGAAACTATTTTTAATGGGTAATATTTAGTATTTAAATTCTTTGACATATCTTACTCCATATTTGTGCTTTCAATTGTCCAAAAAAAATTTCTCTTCTTTGTATGCTTTGTAAAAACTGTTTTGCGTAGTTTGAGTTGCCCATATTTTATAAGCGAAGGAAAATTAGGCCTTAGAATAGTGACGAAAGTTGTAAAAAAAGAGCTTATAACGTTATATCTTCCAAATCATGAGATTGAGTTCGAATTGTTTTGAGTAAAGTAGGAGTATTATGTCAAAGTTTTAATTATTGAGTTTACCTTCATTAGAGGTTTTTATAGCTACTATGGAGTCACACGGAGGAAAAGAAGAAGAAATCACCCAATTTAAGTCAAAAGGGCAAAAAGGTCATTTTATGGGCAAACACTATTTGGAGCCTAGCAAAGGTTAAGGGGCAACTTTCAGGAGGATTACTAAAGACAGGCTAGCAATGGTTAAAGGGACACCATTTGGGCAGCCCTTAGCCAGAAGGTGGGTGTGTTGTTAGCACCCTAATCTTCCTTTACTCTGAATCGAGAGACGAGTTCTCTCATTCACCTCATTCCAAAGTGAGAAAAGAAGCAGCAGCTCTGCTATTTGTGAAGATCCAGATCGAGAACCAGAGAGGAGATGGAATCGAGTTTAATGGAGAGAAATTACAGAGTCGGAGAACTGGATCTGCTGTCGCTGCTACAACTGATGTGAGGTGAAGATGAATTGAATGAAGCAGAGAAGAAGAGATTGAAATTAAAACTAGGGTTCGAATGGGTTTGAGAAGATGTCGAGATATACAGAGATGATGGGAAGAGAACAAGATGGATTCGATTGTGGTGGTGCTTTCTGGGTTCGAATGAGAACTTCGCCTGAATCAAGAGTGTTGGTACTGTTTGAATCGATGAAAAAGTTGAAGCTCAGGGGATTGAATCGGAGAAATCAATGGGTCTATGGGTTCGTTTCTGCAATTGATAAACAAGGTTATGATGGCTCGATCTGTGGAAGATACAGATGGTGGTGGCAGCTGTAACTGAGCAAGGGATTGAGTGGAAGAAGGAGTACACAGGGGATGACGATGTTGGATCTGTTGATGCTTAGGAAAAATGGGTATTATGCTGTTGAAGATAATGAGATGCAGTTCTGGTGGCTAGTGCTGTTGGTAATGCATTTGAGTTCTCAAAGATGGATGGTTGAATTATGGCTTGAAACTGTGCACTGCAGGTTGGATTTTTCGGTGATGGAGGTTTGAAAGTGATGAACATGTGCTGTTGGTTCAGAGAAGGTTGTCACTTGGTACTGGTTTTGGTCATGAATAGGCTGAGTAGCTGGTGCAGTTCTAGCTTGGCTAAGGATAAGTGACTGAAGTTGAAATTGCAGTTGGTTGAATGAGACTTGCTATGAGGAAGCTGGAGTGGTACTGGTGGTTGATGTGGAAGATTGAAGTAGGCAGAGCTGATGCTGCAAGACTGAGGAATTGGTAAGAATGCAGATGCAGGTGAATGGGGTGTAGCAGTGTTGAGCTGTGAACAAGGGTGGCTTGTTATGAAGGTATTGAGGAGTGCAATTCAACAGGAAAATGGCAGTGAAGAATGTGTTGCTCACTAGATGAATGTGTAGGATTTTTTAACAGGGGGGAATGGATCTTGGTTCTTGAACCTGATATGAAGGCCAGTAAGCTACGGTGTGGCACAGAGCTGAGAAGAATGTGATGATTTATGAAGGATTACTGGCTAATTGAAGTGGCTTGAGGCTTAACAGCTGCTTTTGTTGATTATGCTGCTGTGTATGATGAGTTGATTGCAGGAATGAAGAGGCAGTGGTGTTGCAGCCACAGATGGTGCCACTGTGTTGAGATGGTGTTAGCTGTGATGGCCAGGTGATGGCAGTACTTGTGGGTGGATTAAACTGAGCAATAACAGACTAATGAGCTGGTACTTTATTTGTTGGCCGAGGATGAAGTTGCAGCTGGGAAAAGGAGCTGCTGATGGATTGTTTACATGGATTCGAGTTACATGAGTATTGAGAGCAGTGTGGCTCAAGATGTGAGGTTTTGCTCAAGTCAGGAAATGAACAGTCCGGTGGGTTGTTTTGGCTCTGACAGATGGTCCGAAATTTAATGAGAAAGAATTGAGCAGCCCATCATGGTGGATATGAGCTTGTGAAGCATAATGATAGTGTAACACAGTATGGCTGTGCAATGGCCTGGTTTGGCTAAGTTAACTCAGTCAGCTGGTCTGACCCGATCCTACTCACCCAGTTAGACCACTCAGCCGACTAAGACCGAGTCAGACCAGCTGACTCATTGGCTGACTCTCTTCTACCTTGACCGTTGACTGACGACTGACCGTTAGTTTGACCTGTTTGACCGTTAGTCCTGACGGAGGACTGACGGAATATTCCATCGAATATTCTCCCGACAGACAAAAATTTT
This sequence comes from Papaver armeniacum, assembly GCA_023531295.1. Lineage (NCBI taxonomy): Eukaryota > Viridiplantae > Streptophyta > Magnoliopsida > Ranunculales > Papaveraceae > Papaver > Papaver armeniacum. The sequence continues at coordinate 12,036 of JAJJWW010012236.1, forward strand.
CAGGCGGCCGGCGACGACAATTCCGGCCGATTTCCGGCCATAATCCCAGTTTTCCGGCGAGCCAAAAATTCCAGAATTTTCTACGGACTTCTCTCATGGGTGTGAAGACTTGGGCTAGGAATTGGATGGAGAGTTGGACTCAAATTTGGAAAGAGAAGGTGGAAGAGTTGAGAAAAGCTTGGATTTGGAAATTGAATTACAAAAGGAAAAGGATTCCAATCCTTGGAAGAATTGGAGAATATTGAAGCCTATAAATAGAGAAGTTTTCTACAACTTCTACACACCTCTCTACACACACAACACTTGTGTTTTGCTTGCTTTTCTAAGATTTTTCTTTTTAATTACTTGTGTGAATTTGAAAATTCTTCTTTTAATTATTATTATTATTTGTGAATTTCAAAAACATGAGTAGCTAATTTTCTTATTGATTGAGGATGAATTCCTAGTTCTTAACATGATTTGAGTTTTGTTTTCAAATTCTATCTTGAAGTTTTTCACATAATTATCGTTTGTTTTTACTAATAGGAGTGATCTTAAAGACATTCATGATTGATTGATAGATTGTTTGGAGTGCACGCTAAATTGATTTGTTAATTTGATCTAAAGCTAGTGAAAGTTAGGAGATAAGTAATCGTTTCTTGACTCTTTACATAAGTAGCAAACACGAGACCTTGCGGAGGGATTCCGTGGAGCAATTGTGTGTAGAAACAACGTTAGCAAGTGGACCTTGAGCTAAGAGTCTAACTACTAATATCAACCTAAGAAATTCAAAACTTAATGCATGAGCCAAGTTACATCTAGGTTGAGCTAATTCTAGGTGGCTTGGTGATTAGAATCCGGTAGTCGAGAACTTCCGTGTCCGGTGATACAAGGATTTAGGGGTTTAGCACTGAGCTAGCTGCTTTACCTACGGTTGGTGATAATTTGTGACTAATAACAAGTAGAAAAGAACATAACTTGATTCATTGTTTCGTAACGAAGAAGGATTCCTTGATCTTGTCTCTCTTATTGCTTTCAACTTTACCTTTTAATTGTTTTGTTTATTTTCTTTTGCTTTTTACACCCCCCTTTTGTGACAATTTTTACAACTAGAATCTCGTGCTCCTCGTGGGATCGACCTTGACTACCCTATATTACTTGTTAAATTAGGTAGTAAAGTATTAATTAATTTGTTGTGGTACGACACGCATCAAATTTTGGCGCCGCTGCCGGGGAGCAACGGGCGATTTTTTTTTAGTTGTTTTTATTTTTCTTTTTGCTTTATTCTTGCTTTGTTAGATTCTTTACCGTATCTAACTTAGTTTGTGAGAATCTTGTTTCAGGTGTTATTCCTTTGGTGAATGCTTTTTAAAGGGGGTAGACCGAGTCCAATACGTCTTCGATCCGGCACTCAACTAAAGGATTTCATTCGTGCGATTAACACTCCACTTTCTCCTTCTTCATCAAGTGATTCGGACAAAGAGGAAGAAACAATGGCTGATCGTACACTAAAGGACCTAGCTTCTCACAAGATTGATGCACAACAATGGTGTATCCAAACTAACTCAACCTTCGAGATCAAGCCGGGGTTGATTAGAGAGTTACCAAAGTTCCATGGCATGGTGAATGAGGACCCAAACAAACATCTTATGGACTTCTACACCATAGTTATGGCTATGCTTCCACCGGATACTAATGCGGATGGAGCAATGTTGAAAGCTTTCCCGTTTTCTTTGGCGGGTAATGCTAAGGAATGGTTATATTATTTGCCTTCCGGAAGTATCACAACATGGAATGGGATGAAGAAACTTTTCCTCGAGAGATATTTTCCCGCATCCAAAGCTACTCAAATTCGCAAGGAGATTTGTGGATTGAAACAACAAGTGGGAGAATCATTATATGAATGTTGGGAGCGATATAAGAGGTTGGTGGCAAGCTGTCCACACCATCAATTTAGTGATGCTATGATACTCCAATACTTCTATGAAGCTCTCCACCCAAGTGATAGGTCTCTTCTTGACGCATGGGTGGTGGTGCATTAATGAACAAGACGGTGGCCCAAGCTACCGAGTTGATTGAAAGTATGGCGGCAAACCCCGCAACAATTCTACACAAGGGATGAACCAATGGTTAGGCGAGTGCATGAAGTTAGTGATTCGTCATCACATCTTGATCAAAGGATGAGTAACATGGAGATAATGATGCAAAGGATTGCATTGTAATTATTCCGGATAATGAGACCGAACAAGTGAATGCTTTATATCCGAATCAAAGGCCAAGGTACGATCCATACCGAATACTTACAATCCCGGGTGGAAGGATCATCCCAACTTTAGTTATGCAAACAAGCAAGCGGCGGTTTCCAATCCGTATGAGCAACAAGGTGGTTTTCAACAATCACGCTTTCAACCTCAACAACAATTTCAACCACAACAAGTCAAGGAGCGTGATTCTTTGAATGATGACAAGCTCAATGTGTTAATGCAAGGTATGCAATGTCTTACTTCTATGTTCTAACAAAGCCAACAACACCAACAAAAGACCGATTCGGCAATCAAGGAGTTACAAATTCAAGTGGGGCAATTAGCGACCGATGTGAACTTATTGAAAGCGCAAGCGTCCACAAAACTTCCTTCACAACCAATTGTTAATCCAGAGAGAGCGTTAATGCGATTACCTTGAGGAGTGGGAAACAAGTGGAGCAACCAAATCAACAAGATAAGGTGTATGATGAGAAGAGGGAAATTGAAACCGCACTAAAGGAGAAAACATCTCCAACCAACCAACCCGAGGAGACGGTTCCTACTTTCACAACTCCACCCCCGTTCCCTAGCCGATTTGCTAAATCAAAGAGAGACTTGGAATACATGGATATTTGGGAGATCTTTAAGAAAGTACAAGTCAATATTCCACTCATGAAGCTCTTCAGTCAAATTCCTGGAGTTAGCAAAGTTCTTAAAGGAGTTGTGCATGAAGAAGAAAAGGTTGAAAGGGAATGAAGTCATGAGTGTGGGGGAGAATGCTTCGGCGTTTATTCTCAAGAAACTCCCACCAAAATTAAAGGACCCCGGTAGTTTCAATATACCTTGCACAATTGGTAAAACAAGGTTTACTCGAGCTTTGCTAGATTTGGGAGCGTCGGTTAATGTTATGCCTTCCTCGATTTATGATTCTTTGAATCTCGGTCCTCTTAAGGAGACCGGTAGTTCTTGAACTTGCTAACCGATCTAATGTTTACCCGAAAGGGATTGTTGAGAATGTTTTGGTCAGGTTAATAAGCTTGTATTTCCGGCCGATTTCTATGTCTTAGACATGAATGATGAGAATTCTTCCAAGTCTACACCTTTGCTTTTGGGTAGACCATTTTTGCAATCGCCGGAACAAAGATTGATGTCCAAAATGGCACCTTGACTATGGAGTTTGATGGTACACTCATTCACTTCAATATCTTTGAGACAAAGCGATACCCTAGTGATATGACATCATGTTTTCCCGTGAAAGAGATTGATCCGGGCTAATGAATCTTGCAAAAGCTAAGTCGGGCCGTCGACTTTAAAACAAGCGCTTAATGGGAGGCAACCCATCGGTTTTGTATTTCTTATCTTTTGCTTTTTGTTATTTCTTTTCTTGTTTCTTATCATGTTAAAATCTCCCACCTTGACTTTACTAGAGGATTCAATTACATTGAGGACAATGTAAGGTTTAAGTGTGGGGAGTGGTTAAGCATGTTTTTAAAACAAAATTACAAAAAAATTAAAAATTTTGAAAAAAAAAAAGTTTTACTTAAAATTCCAACTTTTAAAGATTTTAGAGTCACTAGCATACTTCTAGGTATGTTTACATAGAGATTTTGACCTATTATAATTGAACTTGGAAATGTTAGAGAATTACATTCGGATTTCTTGTTTGTTTGAGTGTTAAATAATGGATTTAATCATGCCGTGTGATGCGAATTTGGTGCGGTGGAGAAAGGCGTTATTAGAGTTGCTGATCAATCATTAGTGGAGACTACCCGTATTCATATCATGAGAGGCACCGACCAGAATTCTTCCATCTACTAAAGAGCTTCTTTTGAGTGTGTGTCACCGTACGTTAATTCAGGGTAGAATGGTGAGCTACCCAACCTCCCACCAATAGAAGCACTACTCTTTGATCTCTTGAGTGCTAATTTTGTCAATCATGAGGGTGACGTCCATGGATGAAAGCCTCTTCTTGTAGTTCGATTTGCAGTTAGCACCATTCTTTCTCACGACAACAACGGATCCATAGAAACACTCTCATCATCAACAAGGAGCGACATCAAAATCTACAAGGAAAGTTGGAAAAGTTTAAGGTTTACAAGCAACGGAATGAGAAAAAAAGAGCAAATTTCAAATTCAAGTAAAGCAACATACAAATGAGCGGATGTTACATATATGTTGAAGACTTACACTACAATGAGGTAATTTTATATTCAAGTATGAAGACTTATTCATGAAAGCGAAGAAAATTAAAAGGTGAGAATTTTTTTGAAGTTTATGATTTCAAGTTGTGAAGAATCAGCGGTAAAATACTTCTCCCACGGCCATGGTTTATTTTTGTATTTAATTTCTCTTGTTTTAATTAAAAAAAAAAAAAAAAATTGAAAAAAAAAAAGAAAAGAAAAGAAAGAAAAAAAAAAAAAGAGAGAAAAACAAGAGAAATATTTGTTTTGTGAATGAGCCGTGGGGAAGGAAAATATATAAGGAAGTTTCAAGCGACAAGGATTTTAAGGGGAAAAGAGTTACAAATTGTTAAGGATTTATGAAATTCAAGGGTTTATCATCAATAGTTGAAACCGAAGACGAAGACGAAGAAGAAAGACGAGGAGCGGAAGACGTTTCTATTGGATGCCGTGAGAGTGGTGTTATCATAATTGGCGATCGGATGTGAAGGTGAGTAAGTAATCTCATCCTCGATAATAATGGTTGATTTCCTTTCGTAGAGATCGTAAGAAAAATGGTTTTCAAAATATTAAAAGATGTGGGTTTTAAAATATTTGGAAGTTGTCCTTCCCACCATTCAACGTGTCGCAGGAATTCTCTCTTCATTCCTACCTGCACACATGTGAGAACCATAAAAAGTTGTCTCTTTGAGTGCAATTATCATAAAATCCTTTTTGGTGAGGCGAAGTCGAGGCGAAATGCTTATTGATCGTTTCTCAAACACGCAGTCTCTCATTATGGGATGGTTATTTCTCACTCAACATTTAAGAACGAGAATATGTTCTTTAGTATTTTTAACTTCTTATTACTAGCATGCGTAAAACTCTATGTCCTCATAACTCTTTGGATGCTTAGGACGCTTGAACGCTTTGAAGTTGTGAGTTTTGGTTTGATTTGCTCGAGGACTAGCAAAGTCTAAGTGTTGGAATTTGATAGGTGTAGAATACACCTAATTTACTATCTAGTAGTTTATGCTTTCTTTGCTATTTTTCTTGTAAATTATGTATTTTACGCTTGTTTTGAGTTTTATAGCTACTATGGAGTCACACGGAGGAAAAGAAGAAGAAATCACCCAATTTAAGTCAAAAGGGCAAAAAGGTCATTTTACGGGCAAACACTATTTGGAGCCTAGCAAAGGTTAAGGGGCAACTTTCAGGAGGATTACTAAAGACAGGCTAGAAATGGTTAAAGGGACACCATTTGGGCAGCCCTTAGCCAGAAGGTGGGTGTGTTGTTAGCACCCTAATCTTCCTTTACTCTGAATCGAGAGACGAGTTCTCTCATTCACCTCATTCCAAAGTGAGAAAAGAAGCAGCAGCTCTGCTATTTGTGAAGATCCAGATCGAGAACCAGAGAGGAGATGGAATCGAGTTTAATGGAGAGAAATTACGAGTCGGGGAACTGGATCTGCTGTCGCTGCTACAACTGATGTGAGGTGAAGATGAATTGAATGAAGCAGAGAAGAAGAGATTGAAATTAAAACTAGGGTTCGAATGGGTTTGAGAAGATGTCGAGATATACAGAGATGATGGGAAGAGAACAAGATGGATTCGATTGTGGTGGTGCTTTCTGGGTTCGAATGAGAACTTCATGAATCAAGAGTGTTGGTACTGTTTGAATCGATGAAAAAGTTGAAGCTCAGGGGATTGAATCGGAGAAATCAATGGGTCTATGGGTTCGTTTCTGCAATTGATAAACAAGGTTATGATGGCTCGATCTGTGGAAGATACAGATGGTGGTGGCACTCAGAATCGAGCAAGGGATTGAGTGGAAGAAGGAGTACACAGGGGATGACGATGTTGGATCTGTTGATGCTTAGGAAAAATGGGTATTATGCTGTTGAAGATAATGAGATGCAGTTCTGGTGGCTAGTGCTGTTGGTAATGCATTTGAGTTCTCAAAGATGGATGGTTGAATTATGGCTTGAAACTGTGCACTGCAGGTTGGATTTTTCAGTGATGGAGGTTTGAAAGTGATGAACATGTGCTGTTGGTTCAGAGAAGGTTGTCACTTGGTACTGGTTTTGGTCATGAATAGGCTGAGTAGCTGGTGCAGTTCTAGCTTGGCTAAGGATAAGTGACTGAAGTTGAAATTGCATTGGTTGAATGAGACTTGCTATGAGGAAGCTGAGTGGTACCGGTGGTTGATGTGGAAGATTGAAGTAGGCAGGAGCTGATGTCACAAGACTCGAGGAATTGGTAAGAATGCGGATGCGTGGTGAATGGGGTGTAGCAGTGTTGAGCTGTGAACAAGGGTGGCTTGTTATGAAGGTATTGAGGAGTGCAATTCAACAGGAAAATGGCAGTGAAGAATGTGTTGCTCACTAGATGAATGTGTAGGATTTCTTAACAGGGGAATGGATCTTGGTTGCTGAACCTGATATGAAGCTGAGCTGTAAGCTACAGGTGGTACAGAGCTGAGAAGAATGTGATGATTTATGAAGGATTATTTGGCAATTGAAGTGGCTTGAGGCTTAATGTACCGCTTTGTTGATTATGTCCGTGTATGATGAGTTGATTGCGGGAATGAAGAGGCGGTGGTGTTGCAGCCACAGATGGTGCCTTTGTGTTGAGATGGTGTTAGCTGTGATGGCCGTGTGATGGCAGTACTGTGGGTGGATTAAAGGCAGCACAATGTAACAGACTAATGAGCTGGTACTTTATTTGTTGGCCGAGATGAAGTTGCAGCTGGGAAAAGGAGTGCGATGGATTGTTTACATGGATTCGAGTTACATGAGTATTGGAGAGGTGTGGCTCAAGATGTGAGGTTTTGCTCAAGTCGAAATGAACAGTCTGCTGGTGGAAGTCCGTTTTTGGCTCGACAGATGGTCCAAATTTAATGAGAAAGAATGAACGACCATCATGGTGGATATGAGCTTGTGAAGCATAATGATAGTGTAACACGAGTATGGTTCGTGCAATGGCCTGGCTTGGCTAAGTTAACTCGGTCACCGGGTCAGTGACCCGATCCTACTCACCCGTTAGACCACTCACTGATTTCCAAGACCGAGTCGAACCCGGTGACTCATTGGTCGACTCTCTTCTACCTTGACCGTTGACTGACGACTGACCGTTAGTTTGACCTGTTTGACCGTTAGTCCTGACGGAGGACTGACGGAATATTCCATCGAATATTCTCCCGACAGACAAAAATTTTCAGGCGGCCGGCGACGACAATTCCGACTTTCGCCATAATCCCGATTTTCCACAGCCAAAAATTCCAGAATTTTCTACGGACTTCTCTCATGGGTGTGAAGACTTGGGCTAGGAATTGGATGGAGAGTTGGACTCAAATTTGGAAAGAGAAGGTGGAAGAGTTGAGAAAAGCTTGGATTTGGAAATTGAATTACAAAAGGAAAAGGATTCCAATCCTTGGAAGAATTGGAGAATATTGAAGCCTATAAATAGAGAAGTTTTCTACAACTTCTACACACCTCTCTACACACACAACACTTGTGTTTTTGCTTGCTTTTCTAAGATTTTTCTTTTAATTACTTGTGTGAATTTGAAAATTCTTCTTTTAATTATTATTATTATTTGTGAATTTCAAAAACATGAGTAGCTAATTTTCTTATTGATTGAGGATGAATTCCTAGTTCTTAACATGATTTGAGTTTTGTTTTCAAATTCTATCTTGAAGTTTTTCACATAATTATCGTTTGTTTTTACTAATAGGAGTGATCTTAAAGACATTCATGATTGATTGATAGATTGTTTGGAGTGCACGCTAAATTGATTTGTTAATTTGATCTAAAGCTAGTGAAAGTTAGGAGATAAGTAATCGTTTCTTGACTCTTTACATAAGTAGCAAACACGAGACCTTGCGGAGGGATTAGTGGAGCAATTGTGTGTAGAAACAACGTTAGCAAGTGGACCTTGAGCTAAGAGTCTAACTACTAATATCAACCTAAGAAATTCACAAAACTTAATGCATGAGCCAAGTTACATCTAGGTTGAGCTAATTCTAGGTGGTGGCTTGGTGATTAGAATCCGGTGGTCGAGAACTTCCGTGTCCCAGGTGATACAAGGATTTAGGGGTTTAGCACTGAGCTCAGCTGCTTTACCTACGGTTGGTGATAATTTGTGACTAATAACAAGTAGAAAAGAACATAACTTGATTCATTGTTTCGTAACGAAGAAGGATTCCTTGATCTTGTCTCTCTTATTGCTTTCAACTTTACCTTTTAATTGTTTTGTTTATTTTCTTTTGCTTTTTACCCCCTTTCGTGACAATTTTTACAACTAGAATCTCGTGCTCCTCGTGGGATCGACCTTGACTACCCTATATTACTTGTTAAATTAGGTAGTAAAGTATTAATTAATTTGTTGTGGTACGACACGCATCAGAGGTAGTGAAATCCAAAGCCCTAGACTCATCTCTCCTTGGTAACAAAAATCAATTTTAATTAGTTTGTCTTAGTATTTTCTTTTAATAATCAAAAACCAAATCTTTAAAAAGAGTCCGAGCAACGAATCTTTCTTACCAATTGTAAAAACTACATCAGTGAACATGCCAATATCTGTCTGGCTGTTATGGGCTTGATCTAAGCCATCCAAACATGCCGGTGAAGTTGGATGGTCGTGATCAATTTAAGACACTTAGTGGAATTTCCTGCGACCCTTAAAGCATCACGCCGGTCGAACTTTGGGCGAGCGTTTGCTCCTCCCTGGCTTGGTCGTGAGAAAGTCGGCCAGGTAAGGAGAAAGTGGGACCACCGTTGTGTAGGATAATGCTTGTCCAACCGGTCATGGGACGATCTATGCCGTCCAACTATGCCGACGAAGTTGGACGGACGCGATCTGTTTGAGACCGTCATTGGCAGTCTTATGCGTACATGTTTTCCAAGCTGCTCCACACCAGCCCAACCATCCTACTCTAGACAGGTGTTCGGTTGTCGTTTGGGAGACGTGGTATGCATTCGACCGACCAGGGCATAAACGGGCCCGCTGGTGATCATTAAGGTGGTAGCCTGCTCCTGCTGAGGATCGCCTAGGCTGGTTAAATCATGCGGCCAACTTGCGTGGTCATGATTATTTCTTAGACTGACATGGACAGTCCAGATGCTCGATCGGGCTAGTATAGCACATCGAGAGATGTATGCTCAATCGGGATAGTATAACACACCGAGAGATGTATGCTCAATCGGGCTAGTATAACACACCGAGAGTTGTAGCCCCAGACGGTATTTCGTGCATGCCTTATTAGTGACACTTAGAGATTCGTGTTACTCTGCTGAGAGCAACACTCAGTTGTCATGCCACACCAATAATGAGAGTTCAACGGGAACAACACATGAAATATAAGGCTAGTCATTCATTAATTGATAATGTTATAAATTCATAGGGTATATGGGATTGTTGCTACATGCTCCATTTTAGGTGAATTAGTAAAGTGGAGAAGTATTCATCACTTATCAGTGGCTTTATCCTTTGCAGGATGTCAGCGCATAATTTTGGCTTTTATAATTTTAGCCTTAAATGAAAATCCACCATCAACAGCAGGCAGCTTCAATGAGTTAAAACATTAGTTGTCCAACACATTTTCGTTCATATCATCTAGTTGTATGATGATTGTGATATTATGGTAACTCAAATAATCTGAATCGGCAAAGCAATGCCAGAGATGATTGTTATTGTACTTGATGAGATATGTTGTCGTTCATTCGGTGGATGCTCATACTTCATATCAAGCCATTTGACATAGGCATGCACCAATTTAGAATTAGGCATAGCTAGGAAATAAAGATAAATTGGTATGCAAGTTAGGGGAGCTTGCATACGCCATTTTCATCACAAGGATGATGCAAGACAAGTACGACATGAGCCTGACTGATGCACCCATGGCACGAGAAAGATCAGTGCATGCTTTCAGCAATGCCGAAGAGAAGTAAGGAAGCTGAAATTAGGTGTTCAATGGCCTATGTGCAAGTCCAGGTCATGACTTATGCCAGACCAGTACTCGAAAGCTCAGGACGCATGAAAGAGTGCATTAACATTAGCATTTATGGCCTTGCACCTTTCGCAGAACAAGGGTGAGTTAGAACGGTGTGAAAGCTACATTTAAGGCATCATGATTGTGAAGCATGTTTGCAAAAGCAAATGAATGTGCATTTTGCTTGGTGGGGGTGAAGCTTAGGACCCAGGGAGTTTCGGCATGCGCGGATGGAAATCTTAGGCGTGATTTTTCGGTCCATCACATATAGTTACTCTGCTGCAATTCTTGTTAGGTACATAAACTACACAAGTAAAAGGGAGCTTGTAGGAATCTAGTTTTCTCTGAGGAATCTAGTTTACTATAGAACAACTCTTTTATGTTGTTGACCTATCCTCTGGTGTTATTAGCCCTTCTTATTAAGAATGGGGCTTAGTGTTAATAAAATTCAGTTGCCTAAAAAAGAGAGAGACAAAGATATTTACCTAGTCCAACAAAAACATGAAATTTAAATCTTTATTAAGAGCAAATCTTATATATGTCCTAAGAGTTGCTGCAGCCGCAGTGAAAATTGTAACTAATCTGTCTTTAAAAGATAGCCTATTGATTTTCTTATATATATATATATGTAAATGTATATGTTTGCTTATAAAGGATCTTCAAGGATAAAAAAAAATATCAAGCAAACCTCAATAATTAGGATAGCTTAATGAAAAGGAGAGTACAAAGTACACCACCAACTTTTCCATTCGCAAACCTATAAGACAAAACCTAATACAATCAACAAGTAGATCTATAGAAAAGATCATTGTATTCGATGATAAATAGATTTCTCTCTTTCTCTTCCACAATCAATAAGTAGAGACCAAAGGTCAACATACCTGATTTTGTAGAAGAGTTCATGGACGATATCAAGAATCAATATCCAACATCAATCTAGTATGTAGACGAATCATACAAGTTCAGAATTCAACAAGAACAAGTCTTCTAGGATCGCAATCAATTAGGACTCATAGATTATCTATATTGATTATGTACTACTTGTGATATTCATATTATAAAGATAAACAATATAATGTAAATAAAAAACAAAAAACACCATGAATTTTGTTAACAAGAATAATACAATCTTGTAGAAAACCCCTGGGACCTAGTCCAGATTAAACACACACTGATTTAAGTTGTTATGCCTCTTTCCTATTATTAAACTTTGGACTAAATATAAAGACAAAGTACACTTACAATATTTCGCTGCTTCAGTAGTATTCAAGCACCTTTAAAACTCTTAGCAGAATCTCAATTCTCTTTAGAAGAATATTAACGGATCTGCCTCTAACAGAATACCTATTGATTTCTTTATCGATATGTTTCAATCAAGGTTTGGAAATCTGTCTGCAGTAGATAAGTCTAGCAAACCTCACGGATCCGGAACAGTTACACTCTTATCAAAGAGAAACCTAGATCACTAAACACCTCTCAATAAAAATCCAAACAAATCCAAGAAGAGTTTATATATCTATCTCTAGGAATCACAAAGTCTGGGAGAAAGAGAACTCTTTGATTTCTATCTATCTTGTTCTGATATAAAATTTGTGAACTTCAATAACTAGTGGAACAATATCCGGATATAAGAATTATAAGGTAAAAAGATTGTCTGGCCGGGGTTCACGAATCCCTAAGTGAAGTCTTCAATGTCATAACTTAATTAAGTTTTGTAAAGAAACCCTAGGTTATAGAGGACGACTCTAGTTTTGTAACTAGGAAACAAGAGTGCCAAGGATTAAGAAATCCATCTGCAAGAGTCTCTCTGTTTATAGATTTGTAAGGCTACAAATAGCTTTGAACTCGATCTAATTGTAGTAGCAGGATTTCCCACACTACACCCCTTACTCGATTTTGCTTAATTAATCCATTGGAAGATGTAAGATCAAGAATATTTATTGATTGAGCTCATGAAATGTTTACACAGGAAAATAGAATTACACTTAGAAATTAAAGCATGCTTAAACTTTCTCTCTCCTAATGACTTACCCAACAATTCCAAAAAGATCTCTCCCCACAGACTCATTTAGCCCTTTATATAGGGTAATACATAGTGGATGACAGCTAAGCTCCCTTTATTTTCTTGGGAATGTCTCGCGAAGTGTCGCAGATGCACAAACATTCACTCTCGCGACGCTTTCTTAACCCTCGCCAGTCTCACGTCTTCTTTATGTTTTGCCTCGTCGTTATTCATTGCGTCGTTTATTTTAGCTCCCCGCGACTCCTCGCGACGCCATCGTTCATTAATCCCGCGAGCCTTATACGTTGCGATATTATGATCCTACATCTTGCCTCTTTTTCCTTGAATATTGCAGCGAAGAGCGATTTGAAGGAAAAATTCATTGTTGTCATATTCCTTGGTTTCATTGGTGAAGGAACGAGCGAAAGAATACTTTTCTCAAAAAGTACGTACTTGCCTCTATTCTTTTGTGAAGTTCCAAGCTTCTTTGTAATACATATGATAAGTACCATTTCTTGTCTCGGGAATTACTGAGAGAATAACCCATTTCGCAATTTCTCTCGCCTATCAAGAAATACATTGTATATTTGGATTTTACTAAAGTTCTTTCCACAAGTTTCCTTGGATTTAGCGGTGACCGCTTACACGTGTCTATATTTACCTCTTTTTAATGTGCACTTAATGTTATCCAGGTCATAACATTTTTCTCATCTATTTATAGGAGCATCCCTTGTGGAAAATTTTCCTTTTCCTTTTCATCTTCTTCATCGTCTCGCAAGTGTTCTTCTTCATCGTTCGCAAGTGTTTGCTTATTATTGTCTCTTATCGTCTTCTTCACCACCTCAACTATTCCCTACCGGTTGTTACTCTCATGGCGTCGAGTGTTTGTTAATTTTGCCACATCCGGCTGATTTTGTGGTTGATTAAATTTGAGATTAGCTTTCTTTGTTGAAATCATACCGGTATGATTAACTTTGTAGTTTTCTTTTCGCCATTGTTGTTTAGCAAGAACCAACCCCGGAAATAAGTTTATCGTGAAGGACCCTCTTCTTTCTTTGGGCTCGCCATCGAAATCTACTTCGCAACAAGAATCCCTCGCACAACCAAAGCTCACTTCGCGAGCAAAATCTATGGCTTCAAAAAGACAGTCTGCAAGTGACAAGGTATTCAAGAAACATTTATTTTTATCAACAATACATTGTTGCCTCTTTTTTTATTTAATTTTGTCATTCGCAGGATGATAAAACTACCGGTCATGCTCCCAAAAAGCCTCGCTACTCCAAACTGTTACTCCCGACGTTCCATTTCCTTCATCCACACCTTCATCTCCCGCCGCGAAATCTTCGCAAGATAATTTTGTGCCCCCTTTCCCCGGTACTACTACCAACGACAATATTTCTATACCTCAACTCCTCATAGACCAAGTTCCTTATAACCTGTCCTACTACAAACGATCTTATACCTTCTCCTCGCTATCAATATCCCTACTATTTCTCCAATCACTTCTCTCCCCGAAACCTCCTCTTCTCATGAGGTTCCTTTGACAAAGGACGACTCGTCTTCTTTGTTTGAACAAATTCCTCTAACTACTTGAAAATTTGGAGGGGATAGATGTGGCCTTTAAGGTCCTTTTCGATCTCGTGAATGATGCCAAAAAGACTTCTACCGATCCTGTCAAATCGAATGTCCATGAGATTTTAAGTAAGCATCTTGGTTCTCGAGAGGATCTCGCAAGCACCTTTAGTTCAAGAGGTTAATAAGTGAAGGATGATCTCCAAGTTATGGCTGTGAAGTGCAATAATCTCCACCTTGAAAATCAAAATTTCTCAATATCTCACTAGATCGTGATAATCTTCGCAAGAAGAATGAAGAATTAAAAGGTATGCTCTTGCCGTAGTCCCCCATTTTTTTTTTTTTTTTTTTTTTTTTACAACTCAAACCCTTGCTCGTCCTCAAAGTATTAAACCAAACGAATAATGGAGATATATCAAACGGAGTCTATCAAGAAGTTCGAGTTGAAAGAGATGCTTGGATGGAGCAAGATAATCTCTTAGATAATCTTCATACCTATGCAGGTGATCAAATAAATAACTTGTCTAAAGAGAATTTTGATTTATCGCAAGAGCAAGTCTCATTAAGTAATGACTTATCTCGCCTCTCTTATGCTTTGACTAAAACTAATTTGGAGTTGGAAACTTTATCGGATGAGAATCGAACTCTTTCTCAAGAGAAACGTTTCTGTTGAATAAGATGGCGAGCTACTCGCAGCAAAGATAATGCTTGTCAAAAGTTATGTGAAGAACACAAACAAGCTAATCATACTTTGAAAAGCCAACTTGAAGAAATTCACGAGAGAGATAAACTTATTCGGGGTAGAATAACGTTGAGTGTAAAAGCGAAGCAATTCCAAGAACAATGTGTCAAATTAGAAAAATCCAACTCTACTCGCGACCGAAAACTCCATACTTGTTTCTAATGAAAAGAATTTGCGATCTCGATTGAAAGGCTTAGTGGGAGATTCATTTGATGATGTCATGGACCGCTTGGGGAATAATTTCAGACTTTAATTCAACATCTTACTTCAAAAGGAAGGTAGTCAAATTATTTGACTATCTTAATTTATGTATTTATTCCATGAATGCTTTATTACCCCGAAGATGCCAATAATGTTCGATAAGAATTTTCTCCGATCTTGTGTATTTGTTATGCGGACTGCGAGAGAAAGCTTCGCTCCACTATCTCCACCCTCGTGTCCGATTATTCTAGAATTCGCAAGGAAAACGGACTACTCTCCGCGTCTCTTGCCGTTCTCGACCGTGCGGAGCGAAGATTTGATTATATGTCTTATTGTAAGGACATTGATAGTAAGAATCGTCAAGGCATTGCTTCGCCAATTCTCTCTTAAAGCGGAAGTTCTTGTGAATAATATTTTCTTTGTCCAAGTCTCTTGATCCTATTCACGTCGATCCTTTGGAAGTAAGTGATGATGAAGTTCCCAATGCTCCGGATAGTGATTATGAATATGAAAGTGGCGAAGATCTCTCACGATAAGGAAGTCGTCGATGAAGATCCGAATAGAAAAATTTCGATGAAAGTCCAAAGAATTGGCGAGAACAAAGGTGAAGAAAACATTTTCAAGAAAATCCATCAACCGGCGGATGAAGCTGATAAAGGCGCGAGAAAAGCCTCAACCATCCTCTCCGTATTTGATAATGCGAGATGCGAGAGTTAAATTCTCTTTGTAATTTGTTAGAATTCCTTTTTGTTTGAGTGACTTAACTCTTTTGATTGAGTAATTTCCATATTTCTTTCTTCCTTTCTTAGTTAAGATCACCTTGCGAGCATGTTCGCTCATTGAATCTTTTATTAAGTAAATCCATCCCAATCAAAGGATTTGATTTTAATTCTTCTCATGCGACAAAGTCGCAGCCGCCTTTTACATTTTCATGCGAGAGGCCCATTGACCTTGCCTTATCATTTTGTGTGGTCTTCCAAGTTAGACCTCCTAGTTAGAGGTCTTCCTGCCACACCTTTCATCGCGACAAAATCGCGGGGCGTCTTTACACTTGCATGTAAAGACCCATTGATCTTGCCTTATCATTTTTCCAAGTATTTTTGCCTCTGCGGAGATGTTTTAGTTGCGATAATATGACAGCCTATATATCCTTGCGAACACATAGCCCCATGACATTACCCGTCGTGCGACGAAATCGCAGGACGTCCGTACACTTTCGTGTAAAGACCCATTGATCTCGCCTTACCCTCGCGTTAGTATTATTGCCTCTGCATAGGATCATTGCACAAATATGACAAGCCTAAATTCTCTTGCGAAAACATAGCCTTATGACATTTAAATCTGTTTCGACACTCCCCTATTGGAGAGCGTCGCCTTATCATCTCCCGGTTGCCCCTTCAAGGAGGCGAAACATCGGCCATACAAGACTAGCTCCTCCCATCCGGTCTTAACAACAACCAGTTGTTTTCGCAGCCTCTTATCCCTTATACCTATAGGGTTTATGGTTACGAGACCTGCACCCTAAGTGGAGTTTTCTTGGCGAGTGCAACATATGCCAAGACTTGCCAAGAATGGCCAGTGGTAGGTTCATCCATCAGGGCACTCGCTCAACCGTGTTCCTCGGCGCCTTGAGCATACATCGACTCCTTGAAAGAGACCCTGGCCGCCCAACCAGTATAACCTACATATATAGTTGGGAATCCAAGGTACCTCTTAGGATAGGCTTTCATGGGCCCCAAATTTCCATGACTCGGGCTTCGGGAGCGGTGTAACCCTTCCCCGAGCCATGTCGAGAGATACCCCTTATATGACGTACTTTAGGTCTTACATTTGCCTCTTACGAAATGTTATTCGCGAACTAGGGTGTACGCCATAAAGGTTCGTCCCATTCATTCATTCTTTTATTCAATCATTCTTCATCCTTTGTTATTTTGTTTGCGAGATATTCGCCAATTCATTCATTTAATCATTCGTTATCTCTTGTTGTTTTGTTAAGTCATTCATGACTTTTTTGTTATTCTTGTCGCGAGATCTTCGCGTATTTTCTCTCGCATTTCTTGAATGTCGCAAATATCTTGCGAAGAAGTACTTCATCTTGATTCCTTTTTCCTCTCTCATTTTTACGGGTAATATTTCTTTAGATATAACCTATTCCATGGTCTATCCAACTTTTGTCCCACATCTCTTCCTTCAGGATCCATCAATCTATATGCCCCTGTACCAACTACTTCTTTGATGATATACGGTCCATCCCATTTTCTCGCCAATTTGCCTCCACTTTCGTTGATATATTGGGGTTTTCGCAACACCAAGTCTCCCGGTTGGAACTCACGTATTTTGACACGCTTGTTATATTCTCTAGCCAGTCTTGATAATTCTCCATGTGTCGCAAGGCCTTTTTCGTTTTTCTTCCAATTCATCCAACTTGATTAGAATGTTGCTGCGCTAAGATTTTTCTCCTGCACCTCTTTTTTGGTTGTCGGAATCACGACCTCCGTTGGGAGTACTTGCTTCCACTCCGTAAGTTAAGCAAAAGGGGGACATTCCCGTGGCTTCTCTTCTAGTTGTATTATAGGCCCATACCGCATTGGGTACTTGTTCGCACCATCCCCTATTGTGTCCTTCCAACTTTTTCTTCAATATATCGGCAATTGTTTTGTTTGTTGCCTCCGCTTGACCATTAGCTTGTGGATATAATGGAGTTGATTTTCCACATCTTATCTCGAAATGCATTAAGTAGCAACTTCATATTTTGCCCTTCAAACCGCTTCCCGTTATCGATACCAATTGTGCAGAATCCCAAATCTGCATATAATATTTTCAAATATGAAAGTAAAGATATCCTTATCGCGAATGTGCTTTGGGACCGCTTTCACCTCCGACCATTTTGTGAAGTAGTCTCATTGCGACGATTAAGTATCTTCTTTGTCCTGTTCTCGGTAAGAATGGTCCCACAATGTCTAAACCCCATTTTCCAAAAGGCCACACACTTCTTGAAGAATTTAACGGTGCTCCCGGTGCATGTATCTTCTTCCCATGTTTTTGACAATCTTCGCAGCTGCCCGGATATTGCTCTCGCGTCTTCATGCATATATGGCCAATAATATCCTTGCGTCTTTGCCTTATATGCCAAAGATCTCCCGCCATTGTGATTTCCGGCATCCCCACTATGCAAGCATCTTCAATATGGTTTCTCCTTCTTTCCTTGATAGACATCGAAGCGAGGGTCCCTCAAAAGAACGTCGATAAAGCACGCCATCTCGTAATTCATAATTTGTTGCCCGCTTTTTAACTTGTGTGCTTCCAATCTATTTCTTGGTACCTCGCCTTTCATTAAGTACGCGTGAAGCTCCACTCTCCAGTCTTCCTCGCGACCTTGCATTTCATCTACCACCATCATTATATCCGCTTCTTGTCCCTCCTCTTTATTAATTGATGGCGCGTGAGCGTCCGTATTTTGATATTCCTCGCGGTTGGGTCCTGTCATCATACTTGATATAAAGGCAAAAGCGTCTCTGCGAGTCTATTATCTCTCCTTGATATGTGCCTCCATTTTATTTTTCAGATCTGTGGCTGACAACACTTCTACAAGCTTCTGTATTTTGTAGAGATGGATCATTTGTAGCATATTTCTCATTATTCGACAAATTGCTAATTACGAGTCACCGGTAATCCTCACATTCTCCGGTTTCATTTCTATTGCGAATCGTAGAGCATGTATTATAGCTTCATACTCCGTTTCATTATTGGTAGACTCAAATTCCAATCTAAAAGCAAAAGCTAACTTAGTGCCTTCCTCGCGAAATCACAACAATTCCCACTCCTTTACCTTCTCCATTGGATGACCCATCCACTAATATTTCCCACCGATCCGCTCAGTTAACAAATCTTTTGGATCTCCATGCTCTTCTTCTACATCCATCATTTCATCCTTTGCTTCATCTTCCTCCAAAGGAAATTCTCGCCGAGAAAATCTGCGACAACCTGTGACTTGGTTGAAGATAATATTTCATATTTGAGTTTATAATGGCTTATTTGAGCATTCCATCTTTCGAATCTTCCCGATCTTTTTGAATTTTTCATTATCGACTCGATTGGTACCTTCGTTACCACTTTAACAAGTTATGTGCTCGAAAATATATGCGAAGTTTAAACGACGCATAGACTAACGCCGAGATTAGTTTTTCAATCTTGAATAATTTCTTTTCAAAGCATTAAAAGTTTTCTTCGATATAATAGATTGGTTTTTCTACTCATGCGTCCATTCGCAGAAAAACCGCACTTAAGGCATGCGATGTTGTCGCGAGGTATATTAATAATTCCTCTCCGGGTTCGCTTTCGCATAATGGATATATCCATTAAGTGCTCTTTGATCCCTTGTAAAGCCTTTTCACATTCGTCCGTCCACTTAAATTTCGATCCTTTTTTCAGAACACTGAAAAAGTGTTTACACTTATCAGATGACCGCGAGATGAATCTTCCTAATGATGCTAATAACCCATTCAGCTTTTGAACGTCCTTTACTGTCGCAGGTGTCGGCATATCGCGAATCGCTTTTACTTTCTCCGGATCAACATGTATTCCTTCCTTTGATATAATGTAACCCAAGAACTTCCCCGACGCGACTCCGAAGGTACATTTCTCCTGGGATTGACTTTGATGTTGAAACGCCTCATTTGTTCAAAAATTTCTTTCAAGTCTCGCACGTGATCTTCTCGCCCTTTTACTTTTTACCAAAGCATGTCATCTACGTATACCTCTAGTGTTTTATGTATCCATTCTGCGAATACTTTTCTACCATCCTTTGATATGTTGCTCCAGCATTTCGCAAACCAAAAGGCATTTTAGTATAGCAAGATAATCCTCTTGGAGCGAAGAAAGCAAAGTGTGCTCTTGGTCTTCCGGCGAGAGGAATTTGATTGTAACCTTTGTATCCGTCCAGCTGATGATACTCTTTCATTCCCGGCCGCCGATTCGACTAGCTGTGGGATGTCTCGGTAATGGAAAACATCTTTAGGGCAAGCTTTATTTAGATCGGTGAAATCAATGCAAATCCTTATTCCCTTGTTCTTCTTTGGAACTATAACCATATTCGCTATCCACTGTGGTATTTTGCTTGTCTAATAATTCCCGCGTCAAAGATCTTCTGCAGTTCTTCTTCTATCTCGAGTGTGATATCTGTTGCTATCTTTCTAATTCTTTGTTTGAATGGCTTCACATTTTTATCGATTTCCAACTTGTGACAAAGCACGATGGATCTATACTGGCACTTCATCCATATCCCACGCGAAGATATCCTTATAATCCCGCAATAGATCGACGGTTCTTTTCTCTTCATCCGCTCCCATGTTAGTTCCAATCTTTAGCATCGGGGGTTTTTCCTTAGTTCCAATATTCACTTCTTTGGTTTGCTCTGCTGCGACGTAACTGGCCTTTGGTTCTCCCATAGGAGTCGGTCCTTTTGGTTCTTTCGCCAGATCATTTTCTTCTCCCGAGATCTCGCTAGGTATGCCTTTTCCTTCCTTCGCTCTTATCATGTAAACTCGAATTCTTCTTCTTTCTTAGCCACCTTTGCTAGCTTTTTGCGATACTTTGATATATTCCTTCGCTTGTTTACTTGTTCTTCGCAACACTTTACTTCATTTTGATAGTATATTCTTCCTTTAGCAAGCATCTCCTTTGATCTCGCCGACTCGGTTGGTGTAGGAAATTTGATACATTGATGAAGCGTCGACGCCTACGCTTTTATTGCATGTACCCATGGTCTTCCTAGTAATATGTTATACGGCGATTCCATATCCACTACACTCGCCGTCACCTGTGTTTCAATTTCCCCTAACGGAATATGTATTTTTATCTCCCCTTTAACTTTTGTTATAGATTTACCAAAACCTTGAATATTGTACGCCGCGAAAATCATATCTTCGTCTTTATATCCCATCTTTTTGTAAGCGTGATAAAACATGATATTCACCGGACTCCTGTATCAATTAAAACTCCATTCACTACCCATGTTTTTACTGTGTTCTCTAGTTCCTCTCTTTCCTTGTACGCGTTTATTGCGATTACCAGTGGAGATGCGTGATCCAAGTTTTCTTTAGATATTTCCTCAGTCGTAAAAGTTATCTCTTGCTTTTCCCAATCCTTCAAAGTTGATGTTATTTCTCTATCTGTAATCTTCTTTCCTTCAAAATCTCGTTTGTGTATTCTTCCTCTGATATTTTCATGAAATTCACTAGTCATCACTCTGGTGTCTGTGCTGTATGTCATATCTTTTTCATTCAATTTAAGATTTTCCTTTCTCATTTTCCTGATTCAAACAACTTTAATTGCAATTTTCCCTCCTTTACAAATGATCGTCCCTGTTTCTAGCGCATATGTAGTAGCAGGATTTCCCACACTACACCCCTTACTCGATTTTGCTTAATTAATCCATTGGAAGATGTAAGATCAAGAATATTTCTAATTTTTCTTGAGATTCAAGCAAACACTTTCGTTTAGATAAAATTCCTTATTAGGAATTCATGTAAGCATTTGAAAAGTCTGCATTGAATTTACACAAAAGAATACGAAATTATGGAACATGCATAATAATAGTCCATAGCGGTTAAGTAAGCCTTTGAACTTACAAGCACTAACGGTGTTCAGTAACGCTCAAGATTAAATAATAATCCATAATTCCAAAGTGATTTTGTGAATAAAATTGTCTTAGAAGTGTCTATGAGAGTTGTAGCAAAAGCGAACATAGTCCGATAAATAATTCGTGAACTTTTTCCATATGCAACTGTATAGGTTTGCATACCTCTTGGTTGCAAAGTCAGATCGTTGGGGTATACAAACCAGGCTTGCAAACCTACCCCCATTTCCGAACTCAGATGTAAAGGGTTTGCAAACCTCTACAGTTCGCGGAATTCGGACTGACAATAGGTAGCATACTGGGTATACGTACCTTGCTCTAAGAAGTTCTAAAAATCTCTTATTCTAAATTTTGAAACATTCCTAATATCCATAGACAGTATACACTGTTGCTTGGGTAATTTCCAAATGATAAACTTGAAACAAAAATAGTTTATCAATAATAAATTGGTCTAACTAAGATTGCTAAGGATCTATGAACATCTATTGTTCGAATCATATTTCGAGAGTTTAAATAAGACAAGATTGAACTCAAATTTTTTCCATAATATCTACTAAAATCATACGACAATGTCCCATAAGATACAGTAGTAGATACAATGAATGAATAGGATATGTCAGTCTTCACATACCTCTTTATTGATGAAGTTCTAGCAAATGTCTTTGTTTGTTCTTAAGTCTTCAATCTTTCAGGGTAATTCAGTGATGTTTGATACTCAACTAACATGATCTAAACCTAGTCTGAGACTTGACTTTAATAGACTATAAATCAAGATATAGTTTTATACATCTAACATTGACAACAAGCTTGAGATAGCAAAAATTGCGAGTTCGACCGAGCGATGCTCTTATAGTCTTCATTTTTGCCAATTTTAGGGACAAATATCAATATATATGGATTCAATAAAATAAACCTTTTAGCTCAATTTCCATAAACCTTGAATCTCAACATATGCTTGATTTCTTCGTACTTCAAGTTCTTCCATGGTTCTGCATATGATCTTTTCAGCACCTTTGTTGTTGAAGATTGTAGCGTATAACAACTTATGAGAATACTCAATTGAGTTTTACTATAATAAAAAGTCAAACTACTTAATGGTTGTTACATTGGTGCGTAGTACTTTTACATACTTTAAAGACCAATTGTGAAAAGACGAGGGTACCGAGATACACCACAATCTTTTGTTTATTTACCTATAAGTTCTCTACCGAATGTGATGTTCAAACTTCGTGTGATAGTATATGGATACGAGATCGAGACAATACAACAACAAGGTCGCTTGTGTGATTGACTATGGATACAAGATCGAGACGATACAACAACAAAGTGTGCACTTGATGATAGGTTCGGTACTAACCGAAACTCTATATGATCAATATCAAGTGTTACGTAATTAACGTACAAGTGCAATTTACTTTATTTATAATAAAACAATTATAATGCGGAAAAGTAAAGTAAATGGTACAACAAGATTTTGTTAACGAGGAAACCGCAAATGCAGAAAAACCTCGGGACCTAGTCCAGTTTTATATACTCTCATAATTAAGCCGCTATACAAAATCTAATACCAACTTCGTATAGTTGAGCCCAAGAAAACTACCCCTAGCTACTTAGTTCCCCCAGTATCCCTGCGCCTTAGACTTCTAGAGTCACACACATGAATAACAAGTCCTTTGGATCGTATTCCAAACAAAGAAAGGAAGAATCATTTGGTAAACACTCTAATCAATCTTACTAAAGATATTTGATGAGTCGTTGTCAAAGGCTCTTATGTTTAATCTAATAAACTCCTTTGTCTGGTTAGATTAATAAAAATATTGATTACCGAAATAATCAACTTCTAGATTCGCAATCAATCAATATAGATCTCAAAGAGAAACTATAAAGCGATGCCGATCTCACGCAACTAATCAATCAAGTCTATCAAAGATAAACCGATTCTAGTTGGATCCCAGCCGATCAAGGTTTGTGCACTAAATCCACAAGATACGAAAACTAATGAGAATTCTTCTTCGTCTTCAAATCTTCTATTGCCTTCAATTACATGCACAACAACACTTTAATCCTCTTGTGATCAATCACGCACATAATAGAGTCTCGTTAAAAATGGATTATCACAAGATGTCTTTAGATCCGAAGATGGTTCTAAAGATCCCGCCGATACTTTAATCTAGTCCGAGTGAATCTTATATCGAAGAGAAGATTCTCAAGAATAAACAAACAAGGTGCAATCAAAGTTTTGCGCAACCATTAGTCAATCAAATCAACAATCAAAAACTAATAACACCGCAATTTTGTAGTTTCCTACCAACAAGACTCGTAGAGCTTCTTAATCCCACAAAAGTCTTTAAACCAGCGGTCGTAAGATATTTCGCCTAATTAGGGTACTATTCTCTCTCGAATAGACGGCTCCAATAAACTACAAGAAATGAAGTTTGACTGGCTCTTAGGATAGTTTTCAAGCAATGCAAACTCAAGTATTTATAAACCAAGGTTGTTTGGACAACAAGGAAATTCCAAAACCGAAAATACTCTCAAGATATGCATTAAAGTACCTAAATTCGGTTTTCCTATTTCCAATTAATATTAACCAACATTTCCGAAAACTCTCATAGAAAAACTTCTATTATTAGTCTAGCACATTAAATAATAATATTTTCCAGAGGATATGCTTTAATTCTTTGGTAATTAAAACATATATGATGAAAATCATGATTAAATGTTTTTCACTTTTTCGAACAGGAATCACCTTGAGTATCAAGGAATATCTTTGAAAAATAAATGATATGAGTTATGTACATGTTCAAATATGTCGTCATCCCGGAAGGTTCTCAACTTGACAAACCCAAAACCCTAATTCACGCACACCATGAACAAATATGTGAACCATGGTTATTGGTTTTGTACATTGAACCGATTAAACCATTACTCAAAAATATGTTGTGACCGGTTATAACATGATTCCCAATACAGCCGTAATCGGTTACACCTTGCTCACAAAGTATCTTGTGATCGATTACACCTTGCTTCCCTAGTTAGCTTGTGATCGGTTACAACTTGCTTCCCAAAGGTAGCTTGTGATCGACTATACTAACTTCCCAATTCATCTTGTGACCGGTTATACCTTGGTTCCTAAAGTAACTTATGACCGGTTACAACTTTTATTCCAATATAGCTTGTGATCGGTTATAACTAGATTTACAATGAAGCTCATAACCGGTTGCAACAAACTATATTATATAGTCTATGACCGGTTATACCATAAATCTCAACAAGTTAAGATAGGTTCTGCCAGAGTCATCTTACGTTGGTCATCCAAAAGATATTCAAAGAATAGCAAGACCAATCATGATTTTCCTTTCAATTATGAAAAAAAGTTCATACATCTACTTCCTTAAACTCATATAAAGATACATAGTTTTCTAGGATGAAATCATACTTATATAATGCACACATAATCAAATAAATATATACAATAGATTATGTCGATGTCATATTTACGAAGTTCCAAAAGATAAGCGTTTATACTTCGTAATATGTTTCCTTAACACTTTGATCATACTATTATGACCAAGTCACACCACTAGAGTATTATATACAATATATACAGCTTCGCATGTTATGTTTTCAATATAGCACGACTTGAAAGATACGTTAGGTATTTAAATAAGATCAAGTCAATATTACTAACCTCAAGTGGAAGGATGATATCGTCGTTGTAGTCATTACTTCTTCTCATTCTTCAGATCTTCGGAATAATACTTGTATATCTCAACATTCCTATACTTTCTAGTCTAACCTAAACGAAGTTGACTCTAGTATTTAATCAAGCGACTCTAGATGCGTTTTGATACTAAAATATGACAACCAAACTTGACATACCAACGCTTGGTGGGTTCAACCGAGCTATGCTCTAAGAAATTGTACCAAAACTACTACGGTGATATTTTCTCCCCCTTAGTCCTTACTTGTCTACATAACGCTCTGAGAAGTCATATGTTATAGTAGAGTACTACTAATAATTCTCCCTTTTTTTGTTAAAAAATTGGCAGTGGTGAAAGAAAGGGATCTTAATGAACTATAAAAAAGATTTATCGACACTAAAGTTAGCATACCAACTTTCTAAGATAATTCCAGTAAGTTTCGCAACTTAGCATCTTCATCAAGGAGAGATAGAGTTACAATCATCTCTGATAATTTCATACTCACACTCCCCCACAAAAATACAACAATTAAGCATAGGTTTAAAAAATTGAACTCTCCCTCATTTATGTCATTGTTAGAGCATAGCTCGGTTTAACCCACCAAACGTTGATATGTCAAGTTTGGTTCTCATATTTTAGTGAATCAAAACTCATCTAAGAGTCGCTTGATTATGTACTAGAGACAACTTCGTATAGGATAGACTATAAAGTCTATGATTATGAGACATACAAGTAGTACTCGAAGACCTAAAGAATGTGAAGAAGTAACAAGCTACAACAACGACATCATCCTTCCTCTTGAGGTTAGTAACATTGACTTGAACTGTTTCATTCGTAACGTATCTTTCAAGTCATGATATATTGAAAACATAACTGCAAAGCTGTGAATGATTATAGTCTAGTAGTGACACATGATCACATGATCATAGTGTTAAGGAATTAAGATACGAAGTATAACGCTTATCTTTTAAACTTCGTATATATGACATCGACATAATCGTATGACTGCTATTGTGATTATGTGTATGCGTAAAGGTGAAGATTTCGTCATAGGAAACAATGTTTACATTTGTTTAAAGGAAGTACATTCATGAACTTGTTTTATGAATCAAATGGAAAATCGCTAGGCTTATTGGTATTGTTATTCATTGCATATCTTTGGATTACCAATATGTGTGAGTTAGTAGAACCAATCATAACTTGTTATGTATCTTGGTATAACTAATCACAGTGCCTGACTTATGATTTGGTATGACTGGTTTTTATTAATTAGTGTAACCGATCCTAAGTAATCACCTGAGATGGTATGATTGATATTTGTAATTGGTGTGACCAATCCTAGTAATTGGTGTGACCGATCACAAAAGAGTTGTGTAATCTATCCTTGTAATTGGTATAACCGGTCCTAGTAATTGGTGTAACCGATCCTGGTAACTGGTGTGACCGATCACAAGCAATACCATGAGTATATGGTAACCGGTCCTGGTAATTGACGTAACCGGTCCTGGTAACTTGTGTGTTCGATCACAAGTAATCCATATTGAGGTAGAACCGATCCTAGTGATTGGTAGAACCAATTGAACCCATGATTGTGATTTGATACTTGATCAATCACATAGTTATCTTGGAATACTGATGAAACAATTCTAACTTGTTTGGAAGTGTGTTATTAAAAAGGCGAGGGTACCCAAATATACCTCAAGCTAAAACTTTTCCTACCTATAAGTCCTTTCTCCGAAAGTGATTGTCTATGGACTGATTCGAGACAATACAACTAATCGGTTCATACTTTGTGTGATCGTCTATGGATACGAGATCGAGACAATACAACAACGAAGTATGTTTACTTGTGTTTATGGGTGAAAACTATTTCTGTCGGTTTTGGTAATTTGGGGTGTGTGGATGAGAAATGAATCTAGACCCTAAACAAATGCACTGCATGGGAGTTCTTGTGATTCGAGAAATCAATCTATACAACTCTGGCCTAAACCAAGAAATGGCCGTTCCAGACTTGCTTCGGTCACAAAGTGCAGGAGATGGGGTTGATCTTAGGGAGGGAAGCGAAGAAGGTGTTGAGATTGTGAAGGTGTTGGCTGTGTATGACTTGTATCAAAAAGCTGAACTGGCTTGCAGGATGTAAGCTATCAGTTCCGGTGTTTGAATACGATTGTATCAACACTTGCCTTTGTTGTCTTGACTTTCCTTGTTTCTATGTTTTAGAAAATAGGGAGGAGAACCTATTTTATACAAGTCTTTAAGCCTAACCCTCGTATCTCGTGGGAAGTGGAGAAAGTGGAGTAATGGAGTAGTGGAGTTCATACTCTATCTTATTTCGAGTCTTTAAGTCTTTAAGCCTAACCTATTTTATACAAGTCTTTAAGTCTTTAAGCCTAACCCTTGTTTCGCAATACATCTTATTCGCAGTCAAGGATGGATACTTCTTATATTTCGAGGATTAAGTACTTCTTATATTTCTTCAAGGATACTTCATACTTCGCATACTTCAAGGGTTGATACTTCTTATTTACTTCGCAAAACTTCGGAACTTCACAAAAGAATAGAGGCAAGTACGTACTTTACAAGTCCGGTATTCTTTCGCTCGTTCCTTCATCAACAAAGATCAAAGACTACTCCAACAACACATATCTCACTCCAACAACTACAACAATTGATTTTTTACTGAAGATCGCTCTTCAAGCAATATTCAAGAAAAAAGAGGCAAGATGTAGGAGCAGAATATCGCAGCAACCTTCACTTGTGAATTATTAACGACGCAACATAATAATGTCGCAGAAGAAATATTAGAAACGACGCAACAAATGACATTAGCTTAAATATGAGAAAGGTGTGACAATTCTGCGAAGAGTCAAGAAGACTTGCGAAGACTAACATTTGTAGACCTGCGAAATGTCGCAAGGTAAATCCGAAATTAAGGGAAATATTAGTTGTACATGAGCTGTCATCCACTATGTAATATCCTATATAAAGAGAAAGGCAGGAGAGAGAAAAGGAGGATACACTTTAGAGAGGTTAGACAATTTAGAGAGAGAGATCTTTTTAGAGGGGAGACATAATTTTGTAAGAGAGGGTAGATACATAATCAGGAGAGAGAGAGTTTATTTTCTTTATCATCTTCTTCCCCAAAAACTAGATCTAGAAAGCTCCAAATACTCATTAATGGAGATTCTAAATGTAAACTCATGTAATTACAAAAATCACTAGTGAAGAACCATGAATGTAGATCACATTGATCGAACCATGTAAAAAATCTTGTGTCTCCATTTATAATTTTAACACTTTTATCTTTATTTTGATTATCAAATAAGTTTAGATATAGAAAATATTATCATAATATCACAAGGGGTGTGTTGTGGGATTTCCTACAACTATAACCATCCAATCATGTTGGTGAAGTTGGATGGTCGTGATCGTTTCTGAGACTGATATGGACAGTCCAGGTTCAAACATGCTCAATCGGGCTAGTATAACACACCGAGAGATGTATGCTCAATCGGGCTAGTATAACACACAGAGAGTTGTATGCTCAATCGGGCTAGTATAACACACCGAGAGTTGTAGCATTTACGTGTATTTCGTACATGCTTCATTATTAATGCTTGGAGGTTCGTGTTGATCTGCTGAGAACAACACTCAGTCGTCATGCCGCACCGATAATGAGTACAGGAAATACAAGGCTGGTCATGCATTAATTAATAATGTCAGAATTGTGGTATATGGGATTGTTGCCACATGCTCCAACCTGGATGAATTTCGTGTGTTTAATTCACAGAATACTGGGATTGTTGCCACATGCTCCATTCTAGGTGATTTAGTTAAAGTGAAGAATTATTCATCACTTTATCAGTGGATATCCTTTGCAGGATGTCAGTGCATAAATTTGGTTTCACAATTTTAGCCCTGAACTAAAATCCACCATCAACATTAAGTCCCCTGCCTAGCACATAATGGTTACACTATTGTGGGGTAGGAATTAGATGGTGACATATACGGATAAAACTTATGAGACAAAGTTAGATGTTACCAGGAGAGACGAGTCGTCCTGTCCTTGGAGCATGTCACGTTCAAGAGGCGTTCAGCGAGCGTTCCCCTAGCATGATGTCGATCTTGCTCGCTTCGATCGACCTTGTTATGCCTCGCCGGCCGAGAGCCTTCTTCGTGATTGTTCCGCTCGAGCGTGGGGCTGATGTGCCTGCTCAACGGGTTGTTGCGCCTGCTTCGCTCGATCGTGGGACTCATCATGCGCCTGCTTGATCGAATGTGGGCTTGTTATGCCTGCCTTTCTCGAACGTGGGACCCACCGCGTGCCTGCTTTGCTTGGGGCCGGATGTGCCTGCTTCGACAAAATTTGGGGCTGGATGTACCTGATCAAGTAGGAGCTGCCGTGTGCCTGCTTTGCTTGGGGCCGGCTATGCCTGCTTCGACCAATTACCAAACCTGTTGCCTCACCCCAACACCATACTTGCCCTTTGACCAACACCGACCTTGCTTTATTTGCCCGTACAGTTTATGTGCTTGCTCAAGTGTCATCCTTGCTACTTCGACCAACACCGGTCTTGCCTTGACGAACACCGGTCTTGCTAACCAACATCAGTCTTCCCTTTGCTCAAACGTGGGATCTAGGCGTGCTTGCTTTGCCCAAACTGAATCTTGTATGTTCGAACATGGTGTGGGTCACGCTGAGAGCGTTGAAGCCTCTTCTGGAGCAAGCAGGTGCCGGAGAGCGTTGAAGCAACTTCTAGTGGGTGGAGCGTTGAAGCGGCTTATGCTGGAGAGAGTGTTGAAGAAGTTCTTGACTGGCGGTAAAGGAATTTCATGCTGAACCTCAGTCCCCAAGCGTGGTCTACGTGGCTTTATCTTGTATGCCCGATGGGTCTTTTGTACGTAATGATCGTTGATATGGTGAAGCTCTGGATGGTATTAATCAACGAGCAACAACAGTTCCTGGCAGCAGCTGTGATCAGAAGAGACTGACAGGGAGAGGCGTGATAGCTACGGGCACGAACTTGGCAGTCTTCATAAAGTGGTAGAGCTCGTCTCATTGTTAGAGGGATAAACTGGAACCGATGGCTTTCTTGACGTTTCTTCATGAAATAGAGAAGAGGGAGACAATCCCCTGCCCACGAGTATCCATAGCTTTGGACTTGATAGATGTTGTCACGCTAGGTTCATGAGGTTGTCTTTGAGATAGGCAGTGCTAATGCCCCAGTCATACTCCTTTAGTAACGCAACTAAATCTTCTACGGAGGCAAATTTAAAGCGTCTCTCATTGATGTAGTTACCATCGATCAGATATGGAATATCTTGGACGTTGTTTCACCATTACGGCAATCGTGCATATGGCGCTGGAGTTGGAGTGGCGATTTTGGACGCGCAGGATGTTGTATCTCGGTGGCTTTCCTCTTGCCGCTTCAAATAAACCGCTTATGGAAGGTCAAGGTTGTATTGCTGTTGGTGGGATGTATGCTTCCACGAACATCATGAGGCTCTTCATTACTTGGAAGGCATGGTTCTTTCCAAAGCAGGTAGATCTTGTCGTAGATGAGTGTTCAACAGACCTTCACGAAGTCCAGAGGATGACCAAAAGTGCAGATTCTCCAACATAACACGGTAGACATGCACCATCCTCTGATAGAGTGATTCGCCCGGATTCTTTCTCGACATGACACGCGGACATCGTTATCTTCTTGAGGCTGCTCCCTTGAGGTGTCGGTTGTAGGATCAGAATATCGCAACTCCAATACTTCGCGAGATTAATAAACGACTGCGTCGCGAAGGAGTCGCATGGAGGTAAATAAATGACGTAATAGATGACGACAGTCGTAACATGAGGAAAGTGTGAAGACTTGGCGAGATTTAGGAGTGTCGCGAGGACAAGCGATTACACATTCGCGAGGATTCGCGAGTCGATTCCGAAAATAAAGGACAGCTTAGCTGTCATCCACTATGTAATACCCTATATAAAGGGTCGAGTAAGTCTGTTGTAGGGAGATCTTTTTGAATTGTGAAGCTAGTCATTGATAGAGAGAAAACAGAGAGTAATTGTAATTGCTTTGGTTTTGTTCTAATTGCATTTGTAAATAGTTCAAGAAGATAATCAATAAAGTTCAAAGTTAATCATCTTTCAAAGAGTTAATTACGCTGAATCTAATGAGGGGTGTAGTGTGGGATTTCCTGCAACTACATATGCGCTAGAAACAGGGACTGGAAGATTAAAGATAGAAGATTACAGTTGAGATCATTTGAATCAAGAAAATGAGAAAGGAAAAGAACAGATCAAATGAGATAGAGGAATATAATGAAGACATGGAGAACGGTTCGATTACAAAGGAAATGATTAATGAGTTTCACGAAAGTATCAGAGGAAGAATACATAAACGAGATTTGGAAGGAAGGAAAATTATACATGAAGAAAAGACATCGTCTCTAAAAGAGTGGGAAAAGCAGAAAATAACATTTACAGCAGCAGAGATACCTAAAGAAGGTTTGAATCATACATCCCCACTAGTGATCACGATAAATGCAAGCAAAAACAAAGAAGAATCGATAGAAGCAGTGGAAAAATGGGCAATAAATAGAACTCTGGTGGATACAGGAAGTCTGGTGAGTATTATGTTTTACCATACCTACAAAAAATTAGGGTATAAAGATGAAGAAATGATTTCCCCAATGTATTATATCCATGGTTTTGGAAAATCCATAACAATACCTAAAGGAGAGATAAAATTACGAATTTTACTTGGAGAAATTGAAACACAGGTAACATTAAGTGTAGTGGATATGGAATCGCCATACCACATACTGTTGGGGAGACCTTGGGTACATGCAATTAAGGCAGTAGCATCAACACTTCATCAGTGTATCAAATTTCCTATGCCAAGCGGACTTGGCGAAATCAAAGGAGATGTAGATAAAGGAAGAATATATCATCAAATCGAAGTAAAGCATTATGAAGAGCGAGGGAAGAAGCGAAAAGATCGCAGGAAGATGGTAAGAGCAGCTAAAAAAGAAGAAGAATTTAGAATTTACATGATAAAAGCAAAAGAAGGGAAAGGAATACCTAGTAAAGTTATGAAAAAAGGGGATGAACTCGCGAAAGGACCAACTCCTATGGGAGAACAGAAATCTAGTTATATCACAGCGGAACAAACAAAAGACGTGAATGTTGGAACCGAGGAGGAACCCAAAATTTTAAAAATTGGGACTAAAATGGAAGCGGATGAAGAAAGAAGAACTATTGATTTGTTGCGAGATTACAAAGATATTTTTGCGTGGGATATGGATGAAATGCCTGGTATAGATCCATCTGTGGCTTGCCATAAATTGGAAATTGACAAGAATGTAAGACCATTTAAACAAAGAATTAGAAAAATCGCAACAGCTTATCATCCTCAAATAGAAGAAGAGCTATAGAAAATGTTAGACGCAGGAATCATTAGACAGGCAAAATATCCCGAATGGATAGCAAATATGGTTATAGTCCCAAAGAAGAAAAAAGGATAAGAATTTGTATAGACTTTACTGATCTAAACAAAGCATGTCCTAAGGATAGTTTCCCATTACCAGATATTCCGCAATTGGTTGAGGCAGCGGCAGGAAATGAAAGAATATCATCTCTTGATGGATATAAAGGTTACAATCAGATTCCTCTCGCCGAAGAAGATCAAGAACATACTGCGTTATTTGCTCCAAGAGGATTGTATTGTTATACAAAAATGCCATTTGGTTTGCGAAATGCCGGTGCGACATACCAAAGGATGGTGGAAAAGGTGTTCGCGAGATGGATACACAAAACATTAGAGGTATATGTAGATGATATGTTGATAAAAAGCAAAAAAGCAAAAGACCACGTACATGATTTGAAAGAAATTTTTGAACAAATGAGGCAATTTAATATCAAAGTAAACCCAGAAAAATGTACCTTTGGAGTCGCATCTGGAAAAAATTTAGGGTATATTGTATCTAAAGAAGGAATTCAAGTTGACCCAGAAAAGGTACAAGCAGTTCGCGATATGCCAACACCGGCGACAATAAAAGATGTTCAGAAGTTAAATGGGTTGTTAGCTTCGCTAGGGAGGTTCATCTCGCGGTCATCTGATAAATGCAAGCACTTCTTCAATATCCTTAGAAAGGGATCAAAGTTTAAATGGACAGATGAGTGCGAGAAAGCCTTGCAAGGAATAAAGGAACATTTAATGGATATATCAATTTTGCAGAAAGCGGAAGAAGGAGAAGAATTGTTAATCTATCTTGCGACAACCTCGCATGCCTTAAGTACAGTATTATTGCGAGTGGACGCAGGAGTAGAAAAACCAATTTATTACATTAGCAAAACTTTCAATGCTGCAGAAAGGAACTACTCAAAAATTGAAAAGTTAATCTTGGCATTAGTTTACGCAACATTTAAGCTCCGTATATATTTCCAAGCGCATATTGTCAAAGTAGTGACGAAAATACCAATAGAATCAGTAATGAAGAATTCGAAAAGGTCGGGAAGAGTTGAGAGATGGAATGCTCAATAAGTCATTGCAAACTCAAATATGAAATATTATCTTCGCTAAAATCACATGTTGTCGCAGATTTTCTAGCAGAATTTCCTTTGGAAGAGGATGAATCAGTGGAAGAGATGATGGATGTGGAAGAAGAACATGGAGATCCAAAAGATTTGTTAACAGAACCGAATAGATGGGAAATATTGGTAGATGGGTCATCGAATGGAGAAGGAAATGGAATTGGAATTGTTGTGATTTCGCCAGAGGGAAATAAAATAGCTCTTTCATTCAGATTGGAATTTGCATCAACAAATAATGAAACAGAATATGAAGCTATAGTACATGCTTTGCGATTTGCAATAGAAATGAAATTGGAGAATGTGAGAATTACAAGTGATTCACAATTGGCAATTCGCCAGATAAAAGAAGAATATGCCATAAACGAATTGTCTTTGCAAAAATATAAGAAACTTGTTGACGAGTTGTCGATGCAGATACCAAGAATAAAGTGGAGACATATATCAAGGAGAAATAATAGGCTCGCAGACGCTTTTGCCTTTATATCAAGTATGATGACAGATCCGATCGCGAGACATATTAAAATACAAACACTTTTGATGCCGTCAATTGACAAAGAAGAAGAACAAGAAACTGATGTAATGGTAGTAGAGGATGGAGCACAAACATTTTGCAAAGAAGATTGGAGAGCAGAGCTTCATGCATATTTGATGACAGGAGAGACACCCAGAAATAGATTGGAGACACACAAATTAAAAAGCCGTGCAACAAATTATGAGTTAAGAGATGGAGTGTTATACCGACGATCTTTTAACGGGCCTTCACTTAGATGCTTAACAAGAAAGGAAGGGGAAATCATATTGAAGATGTTGCATAGTGGGGATGCTGGTAATCATAGCGGAGGAAGATCTTTAGCACATAAAGCAAAAATGCAGGGTTATTATTGGCCATATATGCATGAGGACGCAAAACAAGTGTCAAGGCGTTGCGAGGATTGTCAAAGGCATGGGAAGAAAATACATGCACCAGGAGCTCCGTTAAGTTCTTCAACAAGTGTCTGGCCATTTGGAAAATGGGGTTTAGACATTGTAGGACCATTTTTACCAGGAACGGGACAGAGAAGATATTTAATTGTCGCTACAGATTATTTCACAAAATGGGCAGAGGTGAAAGCGGTACAACATATCCGCGATAAGGATGTTTTTACTTTCATATTTGAGAACATTATATGCAGATTTGGGATTCCAGCACAGTTGGTATCTGACAATGGGAAGCAGTTTGAAGGACAAAATATAGAATTGCTGCTTAATGCATTTCAGATACGATGTGGGAAATCAACTCCTCTATACCCGCAGGCTAATGGTCAAGCGTGCGACAAATAAAACAATCGCAGATATATTGAAGAAAAAGTTAGAAGGATACAATAAAGGATGGTGCGAACAAGTACCCAATGCGGTATGGGCTTATAATACAACTAGAAGAGAAGCTACAGGCATGTCTCCTTTTTGTTTAACATATGGAGTTGAAGTTTGTACTCCCGATGAAGTTAAGATTCCAACTACAAATAAAGAAGCTTGGGAGAAAAATCTCAGTGCGGGTAACATTTTAATCAAGTTAGATGAATTAGAAGAGAAAAGAGAGAAAGCATTACAACATATGGAGAATTATCAGCGAAGATTGGCTAGAGAATATAACAAGCGTGTCAAGATACGTGAATTTCAGCCATGAGTGACTTGGTACTGCGAGAAACACCTATATATCAGTGAGAAAATGGTGGCAAGTCGGCAAGAAAATGGGATGGACCTTATATTATCAAGGAGATAGTTGGCACAGGGGCATATAGATTGATGGATCCTGAAGGCAAAGATGTAGGGCAAAAACTAAATAGGCCATGGAATAGGTTATATCTTAAGAAATATTACCCATAGAAGATGGGAGAAATGGAATGAGCCTGTGATGTAATGTTTTTGCGATGAGATAGATTGCGAGATCAATGGAAATAAAGCAAGATTATGCGATAAAGCAAAGGAGAATGAATGCTTGAATGAATTAACAAAAATGAATGAGTGAGTGAATGGGACGAACCTTTATGGCGTACACCTTAGTTCGCGAATGATATTTCGCAAGAGGCAAATGTAAGACCTATAGTGCGTCATATAAGGGGGTATCTCTTGACATGGCTCAGGGGAAAGGTTATACCGCTCCTGGAACCCGAGTCATGTAGATTTGGGGCCCATGAAAGCCTATCCGGGGAGATACCTTGGATTTCCAACTATATATATAAGGTTATACCCCGGTTGGACGCCCGAGGGTCTCTTCCAAGGAGTCGGTGTATGACCAAGGCGCCGAGGTACACGGTTGAGTCAAGAGTGCGGGGAGCATGGAACTTCCTTACCACTCTTGACAAGTCTTGGCACATGCCGCACTCGCCCGAAGAAAACTCCACTTAGGGTGCAGTCTCGTAACCATAAGCCCTATAGGTATAAGGGATAAGAGGCTGCGAAAACAACCGCTTCTTTGTTAAGACCGGATGGGAGGAGCTAGTCTTGTCTGGCCGATGTACGCCTCCTTGAAGGGGCAACCAGGGAGAAGATAAGGGCGGCACCCTCCATTAGGGAGCTGATAAGTGTCAAAAGACGCAAATGTCGTGAGGCTTTATTTTCGCAAGAGAATTTAGGCTTGTCATATTTGTGCAATGATCCCGCAGAGGCAATAATACTAACGCGAGGGTAAGACGAGATCAATGGGTTTTTACATGAAAGTGTAAGAACGTCCTGCGATTTTCGTCGCAAAGACGACAATGTCGCGGGATTTTATGGTCGCAAGAACATTTAAACCTGTCATATTGTCGCAAATATAATGTCCTGCAGAGGCAAAAATACTTAAGAAGTGATAAGACAAGGTCAATGGGTCATTACATGAAAATGTAAAGACGTCCTGCGATCTTGTCGCAATGAGGGGTGGCAAAATAAGACCTTTACTTAGGAAGGCAAAATAAGACCACACAAATAATGATAAGGCAAGATCAATGGGTCATTACATGAAAATGTAAAGACGTCTTGCGATCTTGTCGCAATAACAACATTCAAGAAAGATCTTTAAACATTTTGAATATAGGTAATTGAGATCTTTTCATCGCAAGAAAGATTACATGATAAGCTTGCGAGCTTGAGAAAATGATTAAATGATAAGCTTGCGAAACATATAAATAATAATGAGACTGAGGCAATGCTTGAGAGATTACAACAAAAGACTTAATGGAAAATAAAGGAATTGCTTGATAAGGGGGCGAAATGAGTTCTTATAATAAGAAGGAAAGAGAAACTAAATGATTCATTTAACACAGGACTTAATCTTTTGCAATCAAAAAGGAAAATTCAACAAGGTTACAAAGAAGTTTAATTCTCTATATCAATATTGTCAGCTGAAGGAGATGGTAAAGATTCTTCAACAATCTTGTTAGTCTCACCCTCGCCAATTGAAGGGTTTTCATCAGAGATTTTTTCGCAAGGTTCCTTATTGATAACTTCATTATTAGCGAAATCTTCGCAGCTTTCATAATCATAATCACTATCAGGAGAGTTGGGTACTTCATCATCTTCAACTTCCAAAGGTTCAACAGAGACAGGATCAAGGGATTTAGAAAGTAAAATATCATTCACAAAAACTTCTTCTTTGGGATGAAATTGACGAAGAAGTGCCTTCTGTTGATTTCTACTCTGGATATCTTTAAGATGATTAAGGTAGTTAAACCTCCTTAAAGATCGGCTACCGGTCGCGAGATTGGGCAAGGGAAGCAACTAGAGTTGCATTTTCCTTACGAATCTTAGCATGCGCCGCATTACAAAGTAGATAGAGAGAGAGTGAAGATTTTTCTAGGAGAGAGAAAGAGAGTGTTTTAACTTCTAAGTGTAATTCTATTTTCTAAACACTTCATGAATTCAAGAGTAAAGAAAGACATTAAAATTATAAAATGGAAAGTGGTGTATAAAATTAGAAAAGAAAAATGATGGAAAAGGCAATGATTCAAATCTTATGACTACCTTCCTTCTGTTGCGAGCGAAATATCAAAAGAAAAGATAAGATATTGAGTAAGGGCCAAGCAATTATTCCCCAAGTTTTCCATGGCATTATCAAAACCATCACCGACAAGGCCTTTTTAACCGCGAACGCAAACTCTTTTCATTAGAAATCAATAACTTATTTTGCTTCGCGAGAGAAGTATGCTACAAATGAAGGGAAGAATGGGATTCTTTTAACTTGGTATAATCAATGGGTATTTACACTTACGGACCCAAGGGATTTGCCGCACGACATCAATGTCATGGGGCTATGTGTTCGCAAGGATATATAGGCCTATCATATTGTCGCAACTAAGACATCCGCAGAGGCAAAAATACTTGGAAAATGATAAGGCAAGATCAATGGGTCTTTACATGCAAGTGTAAAGATCGATTTTGTCGCGATGAAAGGTGGCAGGGAAGACCTCTAACTAGGGAGGTCTAACTTGGAAGACCACACAAAATGATAAGGCAAAGTCAATGGGCCTCTTGCATGAAAATGTAAAAGGCGGCTCGCGACTTTGTCGCAGTGAGAAGAATTAAAATCGAATCCCTGATTGGGATGGATTTACTTAATAAAAGATTCAATGAGCGAACATGCTCTTTCAAGGTGGTCTTAACTAAGAAAGGAAGAAAGAAATATGGAAGTTACTCAATCAAAAGAGTTAAGTCACTCAAACAACAAAGAATTCTAACAAATTACAAAGAGAATTTAACTCTCTACATCTACATTATCAAATACAAGGATGGTTGAGGCTTTTCACGCCTTTCGCCTTCACATAGATTGATGGATTTTCTCGAAATGTTTTCATCACCATTCTCGATTCTTCTGGACTTTCATCGAAATTTTGCTATTCGGATCTTCATTGACGATCTCCTTTATCCAGAGAGATCTTCGCCGCTTTCATAGTCATAATCACTATCAGGAGGATTAGGGACTTCATCATCACTTACTTCCAGAGGATCAACATGTACAGGATCAAGAGACTTGGATAGCAAAATATTATTCACAAGAACTTCCGCTTTAAGAGGGAATTGGCGAAGCAATGCCTTTTGGCGATTCTTACTATCAATGTCCTTACAATAAGACATATAATCAAATCTTCGCTCCGCACGGTCGCGAGAACAGAGCAAGGGACGCTGAGAGTAGTCCATTTTCCTTGCAGATTGTAGGCAGGGGAAGGGGGAAGCAACAGCAGAGATGAAGGTGTGAATGAAGGAAATGGAGTTGCATTTTCCTTTTTGGGAGCATGAGTTTTATCTTAGACAAATTAAATAAAAAGCGTAGGCAACAATGTATTGTTGATAAAAAATAAATGTTTCTTGAATACCTTGCAGGATTTTTTTTGAACAAAGTAGATAGAAAGAAGAAGTAAACTTATTTAGGTTGGTTCTTGCTGAAGACTTTTTCTCCAGTATGATTTCAACAAAGAAAGCTAATCTCAAATTTGATCAACCACAAAACGAGATGTGGCAAAATTAACAAACACGGACGCCATGAGAGTAAGTAACTGGTAGTAGGGAATAGTTAAAGAAGATAAAGCAAAAGACATTAAAATTATAAAATGACCGGATAACATTAAATGAAAGTGGACACGTGTAAGCGGTCATTTGTATAAAATTAGAAAAGAAAAATGATGGAAAAGGCTTTGATTATTTTTACGTAATTCTCGAGACAAATCTATGTATTACAAAGAACTACCTTCCTTCGCTCGTTCCTTCACCAATTGAAACCAAGGAATATGACAACAAGATAAGATATTGAGTGAGAATTCAAATGTTCTTGATCTTACATCTTCCAATGGATTAAAACTCTTTTCATTAGAAAAAATCAATAACTTATTTTGCGAGATAAGATATTGAGTAAGGGCCAAGCAATTAAGTTTTCCATGGGAAGCCTTTTAATGGCAAACTCTTTTCATTAGAAATCAATAACTTATTTTCAAGGGAAGAATGGGATTCTTTTAACTTGTATAATCATCCTTGCAGTTTTGTTTTAACACTTAGATTTATTCTATTCTGAATAAGTTTATCTCTTTCAAAGTGGTAGTATCTTCAAGTTTATTTTTCAAAAGAGGCGGATAGACTGTTCTTGCTCATTCAATGCTTTTTTACAAGCATCAATTTGTTGCGAGGATATCGCCACCTTATCCAATAAAGCTCGCTTCTCTTGAGATAAAGTTCCATTTTCATCTGATAAGGTTTCCAACTCCAAATTAGATTTATTCAAAGAATATGAGAGACGCGACACTTCATTACTTAATAATTCTTGATTTTGAACTAAGCAGATGTTTTCTTGAGAAAGATTATTTATTTGATCCATAGAAAATGTATGGAGGTTATCTAAACGATTATATTGCTCCATCCAGGCGTCTCTTTCCGTTCGAGTTTCTTCCACAATAGATTCCAATTGATATATCTCCATCTTACGTTTCTGGTGCAAAACTTGAGAGGCGAACCAAGTTTTTTTTTTTTAAAAAAAAAAAAAAAAAAGGGTGGGGAGGAGAAATACCTTTTAGTTCTTCGCTTTTCTTGCGAAGGTTATCGCGATCCAGTAAAATATTATGAAGACTATTCTTCAAAGTCTTAATTTCTTGTTCCAAGGATATTTGCGATATCGTATCGGAACCAAAATATTTACCCAAAGATTCGTAAACACTAGATCTGGTGGGATCAGTGGAGGCTTTCTTAACATCATTCATATCTGATAAAATTCTAAAAGCTATATCCATCCCTTCCAAATTTTCTTTGGTAAGAGAGATAGATTTTGAGGAAGAAGAAATAGTAGAGGAAGAAGGAAAAGTTGAATCACCCATGGTTATAAGATCGTCAGTTGGAGAAACCTGATCAATAGGTGGGGGCGAGACAAAAGTAAAAGTGGGGAGAGGTACGTCCTGAAGAATTTCATTATATGCGCTAAAAAAAGATAGATTTTTTTTCTAGCATCTTCTTTCTCGGTTGTCATGATTATATGCGCTAGAAACAGGGAGAATTTGGAGTAAGAAAAGAGAAATTTGATACAATTTTTAACAATTTACCAAAAGAAAAAAAATGGCTAGAAGGAGAAATGTACCAGAAGGACCAACAATTGTGAGAAGAAGCGGGAGACTTGCCGGTGAAAGGAGAAATGAAAGGGGAGAATCATCAAGGATGAACATAAGAAATGATGAAGAAAATCAAATTCAATCGCCAATTCAACCGATTGCAAACACAACTACAGATTATGATAGAGTAAGTGTACACACATGGAGATCAGATTCTGTGGAGGAAAGAGAGGAAGAGCAACAACGAGATAAACAATGGACGAGGAGAAAGAAATCGAGAAGAGATGGGAGAAACAATTCATGGAAATGAAGAAATTACAGCATTAGAAACATTGAGACAAACAATGTATGAAGAAAGGCGGTTAGAAGCAGAGGAACGTGCAAATTTAACAAGGCAAAATCATGAGTTGAGAATGGAAAATCTGAGGCTGCAAAATAGAAGATCGAGAAGTAGTAACAGGTCAAGATTAGGATCGGTCAGAGAAGATAGGAGGAGAACATTACCTGTAGAAACTATTAATGAAGAAAATTTGGAAAGGGAACCAAATGTTGGTGAAGGATATCGCGAGAGAAGAGAAATAGAAGGAGATCGTCATGTTCCACGACCTGAGACTGTACAAAATGGCCAAAATAATGGAAATCAAGGAGATAGGCAACCTCAAGAGCAGAATAATCCAACTGACGAAGAAAATCGAGTAGAAGGAAGAATAATATTGCATGGGAGAGAGGCACGAAGGAAACAAAAGGAGATCGAAGATGACATTGAAAAACACTATGTTGAGCAAGCACGTTTGGCTTGCGAAAGGGAAAGATTGAGGGCAGAAATAGAAGAACGTGAATTTGAAGAGGCAATTCGGCAGAATAATCATGACAACCGAGAAAGAAGGCGCGAGCAAAATCGCAACAATGGAAATATCAATGAAGAATATGAAAGAGTGCAAAGGAGAGTCGATAGACAACCAAGAAGAGAAATTGATAGATATAATGGTGTACAAATTCGCGAAAGAGATGAGGGAGAAAGCCGCAGAGAAAGGAGAGAAGAAAGTGATGAGCCAGAACATATAAGTAGACATGAGCGCAGAAGAAGAGAGGCGGAATTAAAAAGACCAATAAATTCAAATTCTGAGGCAAATGAACAAATCTTGAGAGAATTGGCAGAGATGAGAGGAATATTGAACATCAGAAGAGAAGGAGGAAGAAGACAGTTAGATGAAGCCATCGCAGAAGCTGCGAAAAATCCCTTTACATTAGAGGTGCAGTTAGGAGGAATACCCCCAAAATGTAACTTACCAGCATTAACCAGCATTTTTGATGGGACAACTTGTGCAATACAACACATCAAGGCATATGTAAGATGTATGTTACAATGGGAAAATCACGATGCCATATTGTGTAAATACTTTGCATCAAGTTTGACTGGAGAAGCGTTGAAATGGTTTGAGGGTTTACCAAGAAACACTATCACGTCATTTAACCATTTGCAAGCTATATTTTTAGGGGCGTATATAAGTAACAACTCCTCGCGACCAGGTATTGAAGATGTATTCGGGTTGAAACAAAGAGTTGGAGAAAGTTTGAGACATCTAACTGTCAGATGGAAGACAATGTGCAGCGAGATGGCCGGAAGGGTAGATGAAAGATACCTCATACTGTCATTCATAAATGCTATGTTCGCAACCAATCTATTGTATGTTCAGGTTTTTAGAGTCAAGAATACGATTACAATGACTGAATTACGAGAACTCCAGGAAGAGTATATTGCTTTAGAAGAAAGACAGAACGAGATGGAATCTTACCCAGTGGCGAACACAAATTCTAGTATCGCGAATGGAAGTTTATTACCTCAACTTATACACACAGTGGCGAGCACATCGCAAGGTCAACAAGAAAGAAAGGCAGTTGATATAGAACCAAAGTTAGTAGCCATGGGAAGTCAAGATCAGGAGGAATTTGAGAAAGAAAGGAACTACTACAATCGTGGTGGGAATAATAAAATCCAAAGGCTCGATCATCCGCAGGAAACTTACGGAGGTCGAAGGCAGAATTATAACTATCATGGAGGGAAGCGAAGTCACAGAGTAGTGTGGGAGGAAATTAAAATGCCGCCATTAAATGCCAGTGTGGAAAAAATATGGGAAGCAATACTCTTGATGGAAAACATACCTGCACCATGGAACATGGGAAGTGAACCACCACCGGAGATAGAAGTCACGCACTGTTCTTACCACCGCTTTCATGGGCACCTAACAAATGACTGCAGAAACATCAAGAGAATTATCCTAAGAATGATTGATCAAGGAAAGTTGAATCACTTTTTAAAAGAAGAAGAGAAAGTTCAACATTTACCACCACCACCGGCAAAGGGAAAAGAAACATTTGTTATAGAAGTTGGGGCAAAGGCTAAAAATTTGTTTTGCAATTCCATTGTACATTCATACCGCACAATCGAAGATTTTCATGACAAGTGTACTTAGTAGAGTTTTTGCGAGGGATGCCGATGATAAAGAAGTGATGAATGTTGCGAAGACATCGCAGATTAAAAGAGTGGCAACGCAGATTATTTCTTTCTAGGTGAAGAAGTACCCAAAGGAAGAGAAATACATGATAACCCATTGGTTGTAAAGCTGGAAATTAATCCAAAACCTATTGATGGCGAAGATGATGAAGAAAGAAAATTGTTGGGCAATCAATAGAATATTGATTGATCTTGTGGTTCAGTCAACATTCTTTTCTACCATACTTACAAAACTATGGGAGGAAAAGATGAAGATTTGATCCCTTCAACATACAAAATATATGGTTTCAATGGTACCACAAACAAACCAAAAGGAGAAGTGCACATGAGGATACCCTTGCAGGGGTTGTCAACTGATATTTTGTTCTGTG
Organism: Papaver armeniacum; assembly: GCA_023531295.1. Lineage (NCBI taxonomy): Eukaryota > Viridiplantae > Streptophyta > Magnoliopsida > Ranunculales > Papaveraceae > Papaver > Papaver armeniacum. The sequence goes on from JAJJWW010012236.1 coordinate 55,786, forward strand.
TAGTTGATGTGGAATCTCCCTACAATGCCTTGATTGGAAGACCATGGTTTCATGAAATTCTGGGGGTAGCATCGACATACCATCAGTGTATAAAGTTTCCGCATCCTAGTGGTGTCGGAATTATAAAAGGAGATTGGATGGAGGGGCAAAAATGTTATGAGGTTGATGTAGAGAGCTGCGAAGAGAGAACGGCAAAAAGGAAAGGTTGGAGGAAGAATGTAAAGGATGAGCAAAGAAAAGAAAGGCTAATGGTGGATACCATAGAAACAAAAGAAGAAGAGATGTTGCGAAGTGAATGCACGAAAACAATTGAATATCATGATGAAAAGGAGACATTGAAAAGTTTGACTGACGCGGAGGCAGAAGGAAGTAGGAGTAAAAGGTGTAAAAAATGAATAGTTGCGAGAAAAGATACCAATTTAGTGATGAAAACATGATAAGGATAAGAAGCAGAGATGATGGTTGCAGAAAAGTTGTGCGAAAATATCGCCATGAAGAATGTGTAAAAATCTATTGAATAGTTGAAATGAGATTGTGCGATAGCTTCGCAGACAAATTAACAAAAGTCAAAAATGAATGATTGAATAAATTGATAAAATGAATGAGTGAGTGAATGGGACGAACCTTTATGGCGTACACCCTAGTTCGCGAATGATATTTCGTAAGAGGCAAATGTAAGACCTAAAGTACGTCATATAAGGGGGTATCTCTTGACATGGCTCAGGGAAAAGGTTACACCGCTCCTGGAACTTGAGTCATGGAGATTTGGGGCCCATGAAAGCCTATCCGGGAGAGATACCTTGGATTCCCAACTATATATATAAGGTTATACCCTGGTTGGGCGACCGAGGGTCTCTTCCAAGGAGTCAGTGTATGACCAAGGCGCCGAGGTACACGGTTGAGTCAAGAGTGCGGGGAGCATGGAACTTCCTTACCACTCTTGACAAGTCTTGGCACATGCTGCACTCGGCCCGAAGAAAACTCCACCTAGGGTGTAGTCTCGTAACCATAAGCCCTATAGGTATAAGGGATAAGAGGCTGCGAAAACAACCGCTTGTTTGTTAAGACCGGATGGGAGGAGCTAGTCTTGTATGGCCGATGTACGCCTCCTTGAAGGGGCAACCAGGGAGAAGATAAGGGCGGCACCCTCCATTAGGGAGATGATAAGTGTCAAAAGACACAAATGTCATGAGGCTTTATTTTCGCAAGAGAATTTAGGCTTGTCATATTTGTGCAATGATCCTGCAGAGGCAATAATACTAACGCGAGGGTAAGACGAGATCAATGGGTTTTTACATGAAAGTGTAAGAACGTCCTACATCTTGCCTCTGTTGAAGCAAGATAGAGTAAGTGGAGGCTTTCTTAACATCATTCATGGTATCTGATAAAATTCTAAAAGCTATATCCATCCCTTCCAAATTTTCTTTGGTAAGAGAGATAGATTTTGAGGACGAAGAAATAGTAGAGGAAGAAGAAAAAGTTGAATCACCCATGGTTATAAGATCGCCAGTTGGAGAAACCTGATCAATAGGTGGGGGCGAGACAAAATTAAAAGTGGGGAGATGTACGTCCTGAAGAATTTCATTCACAGAAAATTCAGGGATTGATTTATCCTGCGAAGATACTGTAGGGAAAGTAGAAAGTTTGAATCCCGAAAAGGAACAAGAGGAGTAGCAAAGAGGAATATCGAGTTTATTATGGCGAAACCTTTTGGGAGATCTATCATCATTCTTATCATCCTGCGAATAATAAATCAATTGAGAAAAGAGGCAACAAAATTGCTATTAAAGAAGTAAATATTTCTAAAATACCTTACTACTCGCAGTCTGTTTTTGGAAGCGAGAGACTTGATTGCGAAGAGGATTTTGGTTGCGAACCCGTAGGGATGTTAGGGTTCACCACGGTATACTTAGAACTGGATTTATTCTTGCTAAAACAAAAAATGGCGGAAGAAATATCAAAAGAAGAATAGAATCAAGATGAAGTAATTTCAATAAGGAAGATCAATCAAGAGAATAGTCAAAATCAATAAAATTAACGAACCGGATGCCATGAAAACAGTAGCAAAAGACAGTAAAAAGAAGGTGATGAAGATGAACAGCAGGAAATAATTGCAGACGATGAGGAAGATAGAGAAGAAGAGAAAGAGTGCTTTTCACAGGAGATTCTCCTTTAAATAGAAGAAAAAAGAGTGACCGGATAACATAAAATATACCGGTAAAAAGAGTAATTTTAGACACGTGTAAACAGTTATCCCTAAATTCAAGGAATCAAATTGAAGTAGATTTCTGTGGGAAATTGAAGAGATTTTTTATACTATTTCATGAATACTTCATGTTTCGCATACTTCAAGAGATAGTACTTCTTGCTCACTTCGCAAAGCTTCGGAACTTCGCAAAAGAATAGAGGCAAGTACGTACTTTTCAAGTCCAGTATTCTTTCACTCGTTCCTTCATCAACAAATGTCAAAGATCACCACAGCAACAAATTTTTCCTTAAAAATCGCTCTCCAAGCAATATTCAAGGAAAAAGAGGCAAGATGTAGGATCAGAATATCGCAACTCCAATACTTCGCGAGATTAATAAACGACTGCGTCGCGAAGGAGTCGCATGGAGGTAAATAAATGACGTAATAGATGACGCTAGTCAGAACATGAGGAAAGTGTGAAGACTTGGCGAGATTTAGGAGTGTCGCGAGGACAAGCAGTTACACATTCGCGAGGATTCGCGAGTCGATTCCGAAAATAAAGGACAGCTTAGCTGTCATCCACTATGTAATACCCTATATAAAGGGTCGAGTAAGTCTGTTGTAGGGAGATCTTTTTGAATTGTGAAGCTAGTCATTGAGAGAGAGAAAACAGAGAGTAATTGTAATTGCTTTGGTTTTGTTCTAATTTCATTTGTAAACAGTTCAAGAAGATAATCAATAAAGTTCAAAGTTAATCATCTTTCAAAGAGTTAATTACGCTGAATCTAATGAGGGGTATAGTGTGGGATTTCCTGCAACTACATCGGCTTCAGTGGATCCGAAGATGTCCCATGCTCACTCTTGTCTGGGCTGACATAATAGGCTAACCCTTTGTGATGATTCAGAGATGACAATATTTGTTGAATCCTCTGAAACGCTTCATGTTGTAGTGTGATCCAGACGAAACTTGATCCTTTCTTCAGCAGGTGGTGAATGAAGCAAAAGTTCACTTTGCCCATGAAGTTTTGGAGCTCCTTCACAGTTCACGGCAGCGACATTGTGAGGATAGATTGAGTCTTGGATTTGACTACTATATCATCCACGCAGTCTTCGAATTGCTTATGCATCATGTCGTGGAAGATTGCCGTCATAGAACGTCGATACGTTGCGCCGGCGTTCTTTAAACCGAATGGCATAACAGTATAGTAAAAATTTCCAAGAGGGGTTCGGAAGGCTGTATTACTTGCATCGTGCTCATACATCCTTATCTGATTGTAGCCGCTGTAACCATCCATGAAGGAGAACATGCCGTGTCCGCTGGTGGCGTCTACTAACATGTCGATGTTAGGCAGAGGAAAGTCGTCCTTGGGGAATCACTTGTTCAAGTCTCTGAAATCCATGCAGCACCGAATCTGTCCGTTTTTGTTCTTTACTGGGACCACATTAGCTAACCAGGTCGGATGATGAATAGGTCTGATGAAGCCAGCAGCTAGCAACTTCTGAATTTCGTTCTTGATTTGTTCTTCCACTTCGTGTCTGAATTGCCTCGGAGATTGCTTGATTGGCTTGGATCCAGGTATGCCATGTAGGTGATGGGTGACCAATTTTTCGTCTAGACCAGGCATTTCCTCGTATGTCCAGGCAAACACATCTTGGTACTCCTTGAGTAGTTGGACAAGACTCACACGTTCGTCCACGGACGTAGTCGAACCGATAGAGACAAAGCACAGGAGATTCTTCATTCCCGATGTTAACAGTCTCGGGATCATCAGTTGTGGAGTTGGTGCCATCTTGTAGCTGTCGCGGAGCATCCAATACCTCCTCTTGTGTTTCGTCGTTCTTGCAGCATTCAACTGGGAGGATATACTGGGTGACAGTCTCTCATGCTAATTGAGAACAGCGGCGTCGGTATATTGTCTTCCCATTCTGATCACGGTTTGCCTCGAAAGTGCGTTCCTTATTGGTGTGAGCATGGGTTGAAGCTTCACCGGATAAAGATGGACGCCTCGTCAGAAAAGGCGTGTCGTGGTGCTTAGCCCCCCAGTGATGCAAGTCGGTCTTCTTCCTGGATTGAAGCCCACGTGGGTAGTAGGGTGCACAGGACTTTGTCTGACCTTCCCTGAGGAGTTTCTTTTGGCTCGAACAGTTCCACTCCGCATATTGGTGCGTACGGAGACAATAAAGCAGGAATACGGATGACTTCCTCATTTAGCATGGTCTTTAGGCACTGGTGATATGTTGAAGGTATGACCTTATTGTCATGAAGCCACGGTCTCCGTAGTATCATATGGTAGTCCGGCTCCTTTTCTATGACTTCAAATTTCACTTTTGACTGAACAGGTCCTACTGATAAATTCAGATTGACATACCCGTATGTGCTGGTCTGGTTTCCTTCGAAGTCCGTCATTGTGGTGGGCTGCCGTACAATCTTGCATGGGCTAACCTTGGATGTTCTGAGAGTCTTGAGAGTAATCACATTCGAAGATGCTCCCGTGTCGACGAGGGCCCTCCTTAACTCTGAACCCTTGATGCGTGCGGTAACATGTAGGGACCGGTTGTGACCTTCCTCTACCATCATGTCGTCTTCTGTAAATGTAACATTATTTACAGATGTTTCCGATGCAGTTAGGACTTTTGGACGTGAAGGAGTCAGGTGTACGTCCAGAGCTATTTTATTAATTGCAGCAAATGTCTCTACCCGTTGATTCTTCGAGAGGTGCAAGAGTTCACACAAACTTTCCACTAGAGATGCCGCTTCCTGATCCACTGGTCTCTGGTTCATAGTAAAGTTGTTGATCTGAGGGGAACTAGTCCCCGGTGTAGAGGTCTCCGGAACGCTCATCTCTAATGTCATCTTAATGAGGATATCAAGTATGCCATTTACCGCTTCTTTGATTAGCTCCATGTTCTTCGTGTGAATCTCTTGTACCCGTGCTAGTTCGCTTAGTGTTGGAAATCTCCTGATCATGCCGTCAGATACGCCGTTAGGAGGAGGGGTATCTCCTTTGGAGGAACCATCAGGATTTGAGACTGTCGAGGCGGTCCTAAGACCAACCATCTCGAAATTGATTGAATGGTATTCGAGAGATTAACCTCCCACTATGGTCGCCAATTGTTTATGGGTGAAAACTATTTTTGCCGGTTTTGGTAATTTGGGGTGTGTGGATGAGAAATGAATCTAGACCCTAAACAAATGCACTGCACGGGAGTGCTTGTGATTCGAGAAATCAATCTGTACAACTCTGGCCTAAACCAAGAAATGTCCTTTCCATAATTTCTTCGGTCACAAATTGCAGGAGATGGGGTTGATCTTAGGGAAGGAAGCGAAGAATGTGTTGAGATTGCGAAGGTGTTGGATGTGTATGACTTGTATCAGAAAGATGAACTGGCTTGCAAGATATAAGCTATCAGTTCCGGTGTTTGAATACGATTGTATCAACACTTGCCTCTGTTGTCTTGACTTGCCTTGTTTCTCTGTTTTTTAAAATAGGGAGGAGAACCTATTTTATACAAATCTTTAAGCCTAACCCTCATATCTCGTGGGAAGTGGAGAAAGTGGAGTGATAGAGTAGTGGAGTTGTGTGTTGGTGTCACACGACCACTCTTGCCCACTTCTCCCATCATCACTAACCGTCCATGACTTCCTGACACGTTCTTGTGATGGCGTGTTGTGCGCTACACGCTGTAAACCGCCAGACCAATACCCCAGTATGTATCCCCCAGTTTGTGACATGATTGATGTCTCGAGTGTGTGGATCGTGGGACCCACATAAATTAGCATGTAATGCTAGATTAAATAACTAAGTTATTTAGGAAGTCGATACTTGTGAAGTATCGTGTGTATTCTATGCAGAAACTGCATCGAGTATATTCAGCATGTATGAAGCATCTCTGTTTGAGCGTCTCAAAATAGCTTCATGTCCAGCCTACTTCATGTGATGGTTTGGAGGTTGCGTAAGCAAGTCCTCCCTTGGCCGACCACATGGTGTGGTAGAGTGACGAGTGGTGATCTTCATGACGCCTCACCGACCAATTAACTCCTGACCAGGGTTGTATAACCAAGCCGGTGAAGTTGGACGGACGAGATCATCTTTGAGACACTCATCTGCGACCGTTGGTGGAATTAGGGTTTTTGAAGAGGTGCGCAAGCATCACTCTTCAGCTTGGTCGAATCCAAGCTTGGTATACAATTTTGGCAGGGCCGATCATGCATGTGTGTAGAAGACATGACGGTGTAGGTGCCCATACCTCATTTTCTCGTGAAAGTGTGATTTGGGCCACTCAATTTGTCCGGCGAAGTTGAGTGGTCGAGATCAATTTGCAACAGAAATATGGTGCCCCAAAAGCCGCACATCATGCCAACTTCGGGAGCGCGTTTCAAGACGACCAAGTTTGGTCGGTCTTGGCCGATTAGTCTGGTATACAGACGGCGAGCTGGTGTACACGTCCATACCTTAATATCCCATAGAAACGTGATCTAAGCCACTCAATTTGTCCGGCAAAGTTGAGTAGTCAAGATTAGTTTTCAATCGGGAGGTGTGACCATGCCTAGTTCGGGCATGCGAATCGAGGCAAGCATGCATGATATGCCTTGGCCGATCGGGTGTGGAGATAGATGGGCCCACAGTGGTCATGTTGATACGCACCGGACCTGCTTAGTCTAATCCTAGACCCTTCATTCGTGCAGGAGAAAATGAACGCTCGTGATTGTTCAAACCCTAATTAGGGTTTCACCGGCCGTGCGTCATGCCTTGTTTGGGCGCACGAACTGGAACGACCAACTATAGTTGGTCCTGACCGATCGGTCATGTATGTAGGCGGGCCCACGGTGTTTGTGTTGACATGCTCTGGGCCCTTTGAATCTACATCTACACCCTCCATCTATGCTTGCGAAGATGGACGGTTGAAACTGTTTTGCGATACATGTAATGTGCCGCAAACCCTAATTTAGGGTTTTTCGTCCATACTGCTTTGGCTTGGACGGTTTGGCAAGCTATGCCACCCTTTTGGAGAGGCCGACCATGCGGGGCCCGCGTTGGGTCGGTTGGGAATATTCCAATACCTGCTTGGGGTCATGGATTCAATCTAAGCCATCCAATCATGTTGGTGAAGTTGGATGGTCGTGCGTTTCTGAGACTGATATGGACATTCCAGGTTCAAACATGCTCAATCGGGCTAGTATAACACACCAAGAGATGTATGCTCAATCGGTCTAGTATAACACACCGAGAGTTGTATGCTCAATCGGGCTAGTATAACACACCGAGAGTTGTAGCCTGTACGGGTATTTCGTACATGCTTCATTATTAATGCTTGGAGGTTCGTGTTGCTCTGCTGAGAACAACACTCAGTCGTCATGTCGCACCGATAATGAGTACAGGAAATACAAGTCTGGTCATGCATTAATTAATAATGCTGTAAATTCACAGGTTATATGGGATTGTTGCCACATGCTCCAACCTGGATGAATTTCGTGTGTTTAATTCATGCATCGGGATTGTTGCCACATGCTCCATTCTAGGTGAATTAGTAAAGTGAAGAAGTATTCATCACTTTATCAGTGGATATCCTTTGCAGGATGTCAACGCATAAATTTGGTTTCACAATTTTAGCCCTGAACTAAAATCCACCATCAACAACTTGATACAAAGGTTCGGACTTAACCAAACACAATAGGATTGCTTATCAAGTAAATATGAATTAACGTTTGTGTGATTTACTTTAATTATAATAAAACAATTATAATGCGGAAAATAAAAGTAAATGACACACAAAGATTTTGTTAACGAGGAAACCGCAAATGCAGAAAAACCACGGGACCTTGTTAAGAATTGAATACTCTCAGGATTAAGCCGCTACACAAAATTACACCTAACTTCGTATAATTGAGACAAAGTAACTAACCCTATAGTTCACTTAGTTCCGTCCGTATTCCCACGCCTCCTACTTGTGAATAAGTCACGTACTTGGAACAATTCCTTTGGTTCGTATTCCAAACAGTAAAAGAACAACAAATCTGTTTGGTATCAACTCTATTCAATCAAGTGATATGAGTCGGACAAAGGCTCTTCTGTTTATCTTAACATAAACTCCTTCGTCGGGTCCTTAGATCTATCTTATGTTCAATCACCCAAAAGTAATCTTTTAAGATTAAGCCAATCAATACCTTTAATCACAAGGAAACGTATTGATGTCGATCTACTCAATTAATCAATCCAATCCACCACAAGGATAAACCGATTATTAATTGGATCCTCTTTTACCGAAACAAGTATTGTGCACACCAAATATTATAAAACCCAAGTCAGATCTTCAATATCTTCTTTGTCTTCAAATCTTCTTAAATCTTCAATAAAAACCCGCACACAATCACTTGAATCTCTTGTGATCAATCACGCACAGAACGGAGTCTGTTAACAATGGATTATCACAAGATCGTCTTTAGAACTAACAACAGTCTAAAGATCCCTGTTGATAGGTGTACAATACACCGTATTTACTATCTAGTAGTTTATGCTTTCTTTGCTATTTTTCGTGTGAATTATGTATTTTATGTGTGTTTTGAGTTTTGTAGCTACTTTGGAGTCACACAGAGGAAAAGAGGAAGAAATTACACTATTTGAGCAAAAAGGGCAAACTTGTCATTTCATCAAGGGCGAAGACTATTTGGAACCCAGGGGTGGTTAAGGGGCTTTCATTCAGGGTACCCCTTATCACTCAGCAGTGGGTGTTACTAACACCGGGTAGCCCTTATCCAGAGGATGGTTATGCTGGATAGCATCCAATTGGGTCGGTCCTATCCATGGCCCGAAACCGGATCCAAACCCGAAACCGGATCCAAACCCACTTCACTATCCTACCCTAAATCGAGAAGAAGCTCTCTTTCTCACAGTTTTCATTTACTCATTTCCTACACCTGAGCAGATCGAAACCCAGAAGAAATTAGGGTTCGATGCTGTTAATCGATCGAGAAGAACACAGAGATGAAGGAATTGATGGGTCTTAGGGGATCGAAATTGTTAACTGAGCTAGGGTTTGATTAGTTTGTCGCTGCCATAGTCACGAATCGAAGAAGAAGCTGTAACGGATGAATAGTATTGAAGTCGTTGCGAGGCCGGGTATGATGTTCAAGACTCGCCGCTGGTTGAAGGATGATTCGATGGGTCTCGTGGTTGAGAGAGATCGAGAAATAATGAAGGAGATAGAGTCTTGGGTTTACGGTGGAAGAACGAGATTGGGTTTGTGCCGAAATTAAAGAAGCTTTGAAGATGGGTTCGCATTTTGTATCAAAGTGGATTAAATGGTTATGTCGATCTTGGAGATGAAATTGAACGAGAAAGAGACGGGTTTGTGGCTGGTTGTGAAAGAATCGATTGGCTGAAATTGTGAGGAGTTGGATTCGAAATGAGAGATGGGTGACTCTTGCCGTCGATGGTAGAGAAGGAATTAAGGGTTCTGTGAGGAACAGAAGAGAAGAATGGGAAGTAATGTTGATGGCTGCTGCTGTGAGGGTCGAGATTCAGAGATGGGTTTTGAGAGAAGAAGAACTCAGCCGATTCTGTTGATTTTCATGGGAATAAGGCTGAGTTGCTGGTGAATCGGGAGAAGGCTGAAGTGGTCTGATGCTAGTAGTGTCTTTGCATGAGAGAAGGATGGAATAGTGTTGAAATTGCTTAATAGATGTATGTGTAGGATTTCTTAACAGGGATGAAGACATTAGAACGGCCTGAACTCGGCCTGAGTAATGCCAGAAAACAAACGAGACTCTCTGAAATCATTTCTCATGAGTCAACTCGACCGGTGATGACCGATCCACCCGATCCCATTTCTCACCGAGTAAGACCAGTCAGACAACTAGGGAGCTGACTCATAGCTAACTCGGTATCTGACTTGACTCCCTTGACTAACTGTTGACTAACAGTTTGACTCTTTTGACCGTTAGTCCTAACGGTGGACTGACGGAATATTCCGCCGAAGATTCCAGTGTCGGCAAGTTGAATTTCAGATGGCTTCCAGCGGTGACGGATTCCGCCACAATCCCGCTTTTCCATGAGCAAAAATTCCAGAATTTTCTATGGACTTTCTCATGGGTGTGAAGACTTGGACTAGGAATTGGATGGAGAATTTTGGCTCAAATTTGGAAAGAGAAGATGAAGAGTTGAGAAAGACTTGAATTTGGAAGTTGAATTGCTAAAGGAAAAGGATTCTAATCCTTGGAAGAGTTGGAGAATATTGAAGCCTATAAATAGAGAAGTTTTCTACATCTTTTACACACCTCTCTACACACACAACACTTGTGTTTTTGTTTTCAAAAAATTCTTCTTTTTAATTATTTGTGTGAACTCTTGAAAATTCTCCTTTTAATTAATTATTTGTGTGAATTTCAAAAACATGAGTAGCTAATTTTATTATTGATTGAGGATGAATTCCTAGTTCTTAATATATGATTTAAGTTTTTGTTTTCAATTCTATCTTGAGATTTTTCACATGATTATCGATTGTTTTTACTAATAGGAATGTTTATTCATTCATTCATGATTGATAGATTGTTTGGAGTGCACGCTAAATTGATTTGTTAATTGATCTATATCTAGTATAAGTTAGGGAATACGTAATCGTTTCTCGACACTTTACACAAGTAGAAAACACGAGACCTTGAGGGATTCCGTGGAGCGATTGTGTGTAAAAACAACGCTAGAAAGTGGACCAAGCGAACCGAGTTTAACTACTAGTACTAAACCTAAATTCATAGATCTTAATGCATTCAGGGAATTACATCTTGTAAGTGAACCTCGTGGTGGTTCTTTTGAATAGAATCGATAACTAAGCGGACCGTTACTCGGTGTTGAAATTAGGGATTTTGGGGCTAGCTAAGCGGACCTGCTATCCTACGGTTGGTGATAATCCGTGACTAATAACAAGTAGAAAAGAACATAACTTTAATCATTGTTTTGCAACGAAGAATGATTCCTTGATCTTGTCTCTCTTATTGCTTTCAACTTTCGATTTTAATTGCTTTGTTTATTTTCTTTTGCTCTTTACACCCCCTTTCGTGACAATTTTTACAACTAGAATCTCTTGCTCCTCGTGGGAACGAACTTGACTTCCATTATATTATTTTTAATTGAGTGGAAACATTAATTAATTTGATTGCACCTACGACACGCATCAAATTTTGGCGCCTTCGGGGAGCAACGGGCGATTTTTAGTTGTTTTTATTTTTATTTTTGATTTATTCTTGCTTTGTTAGATTCTTTACCGTATCTAACTTAGTTTTTGAGAATCTTGTTTTCAGTGTATACCTTTGGTGAATGCTTAAAGGGGGTAGACCGAGTCCAATACGTCTTCGATCCCGGCACTCAACTAAAGGATTTCATTCGAGCGATTAACACTCCACTTCCTCCTTCTTCATCAAGTGATTCGGACAAAGAGGAAGAAACGATGGCTGAACGTACACTCAAGGACCTAGCTTCTCACAAGCTCGATACACAACAATGGTGTATCCAAACTAACTCAACCTTCGAGATCAAGCCGGGGTTGATTAGAGAGTTACCAAAGTTCCATGGCATGGTGAATGAGGACCCAAACAAACATCTTATGGACTTCTATGCCATAGTTATGGCCATGCTTCCACCGGAAACTAATGCGGATGGAGCAATGTTGAAAGCTTTCCCGTTTTCTTTGGCGGGCAATGCTAAGGAATGGTTATATTATTTGCCTTCCTAAGTATCACAACATGGAATGGGATGAAGAAACTTTTCCTCGAGAGATATTTTCCCGCATCCAAAGCTACTCAAATTCGCAAGGAGATTTGTGGATTGAAACAACAAGTTGGAGAATCATTGTATGAATGTTGGGAGCGATACAAGAGGTTGGTGGCAAGATGTCCACACCATCAATTTAGTGACGTTATGATACTCCAATACTTCTATGAAGCTCTCCACCCAAGTGATAGGTCTCTTCTTGACGCCGCGGGTGGTGGTGCACTAATGAACAAGACGGTCGCCCAAGCTACCGAGTTGATTGAAAGTATGGCTGCGAACTCGCAACAATTCTACACAAGAGATGAACCCATGGTTAGGCGAGTGCAGGAAGTTAGTGATTCATCATCACATCTTGATCAAAGAATGAGTAACATGGAGATAATGATTCAAAGGATGGCCGCGGTGATTATTCCGGATAATGAGACCGAACAAGTGAATGCTTTATATCCAAATCAAAGGCCAAGGTACGATCCATACTCGAATACTTACAATCCCGGGTGGAAGGATCATCCTAACTTTAGCTATGCAAATAAGCAAGCGGTGGCTCCTAATCCATATGAGCAACAAGGTGGTTTCCAACAATCACGTTTCCAACCTCAACAACAATTCCAACCTCAAGTGAAGGAACAAGGATCTTCGATAGATGATAAGCTTAATGTCATGATGCAAAGTATTACGTCATTGTTTCAACAAAATCAACAAAAGACCGATTCGGCAATCAAGGATTTACAAATTCAAGTGGGGCAATTAGCGACCGATGTGAACTTATTGAAAGCGCAAGCGTCCACAAAACTTCCTTCACAACCATTTGTTAATCCAAGAGAGAGCATTAATGCGATTACTTTGAGGAGTGGGAAACAAGTGGAGCAACCAAATCAACAAGATAAGGTGTATGATGAGAAAGAGGAAATTGAAACCGCACCAAAGGAGAAAACATCTCCAACCAACCAACCCGAGGAGACGGTTCCTACTTTCACAACTCCACCCCTGTTCCCTAGCCGATTTGCTAAATCAAAGAAAGACTTGGAATACATGGATATTTGGGAGATCTTTAAGAAAGTACAAGTCAATATTCCACTCATAGAAGCTATTCGTCAAATTCCTCGTTGTGCAAAGTTCTTAAAGGAGTTGTGCATGAAGAAGAAAAGGTTGAAAGGGAATGAAGTCATGAGTGTGGGGGAGAATGCTTCGGCGTTTATTCTCAAGAAACTCCCACCAAAATTAAAGGACCCGGTAGTTTCAATATACCTTGCACAATTGGTAAAACAAGGTTTACTCGAGCTTTGCTAGATTTGGGAGCATCGGTTAATGTTATGCCTTCCTCGATTTATGATTCTTTGAATCTTGGTCCTCTTAAAGAGACCGGGGTAGTTCTTGAACTTGCTAACCGATCTAATGTTTACCCGAAAGGGATTGTTGAGAATGTTTTGGTGCAGGTTAATGAGCTTGTATTTCCGGCCGATTTCTATGTCTTAGACATGAATGATGAGAATTCTTCCAAGTCTATACCTTTGCTATTGGGTAGACCATTCTTAAGCACCGCCGGAACAAAGATTGATGTCCAAAATGGCACCTTGACTATGGAGTTTGATGGTACACTCATCCACTTCAATATCTTTGAGACAACGCGATACCCTAGTGATGTGAAATCATGTTTTCCCGTGAAAGAGATTGATCCGGGCTAATGAATCTTGCAAAAGCTAAGTCGGGCCGTCGACTTTAAAACAAGCGCTTAATGGGAGGCAACCCATAGGTTTTGTATTTCTTATCTTTTTGCTTTTTGTTATTTCTTTTTCTTGTTCCTTATCATGTTAAAATTTCCCACCTTGACTTTACTAGGAGGATTCAATTACATTGAGGACAATGTAAGGTTTAAGTGTGGGGGAGTGGTTAAGCATGTTTTTAAAACAAAAATTACAAAAAAATTAAAAAAAAATTGAAAAAAAAAAGTTTTACTTAAAAATTCCAACTTCAAAGCTTTTAGAGTCACTAGCATACTTCTAGGTATGTTTACATAGAGATTTTGACCGACATAATTGAACTTGGAAATGTTAGAGAACTACATTCGGATTTCTTGTTTGTTTGAGTGTTAATTAATGGATTTAATCATGCCGGTGATGCTAATTTGGTGCAGGAGAAATGCGTTATTAGAGTTGCCGATCAATCATTAGTGGAGACTACCCGTATTCATATCATGTGAGGCACCGACCAGAAATTTTCCATCTACTAAAGAGCTTCTTTTGAGTGTGTGTCACCGTACGTAAATTCCGGGTAGAATGGTGAGCTACCCAACCTCCCACCAATAGAAGCACTACTCTTTGATCTCTTGAGTGCTAATTTTGTCAATCATGAGGGTGACGTCTATAGATGAAAGCTTCCTTCTTGTAGTTCGATTTGTAGTTAGCACCATTCTCTCTCTCAACAACAACGGATCCATAGAAACACATTCATCATCAACAAGGAGCAACATCAAAATCTACAAGGAAAGTTGGAAAAGTTTAAGGTTTACAAGCAACTAACGAGAAAAAGAGCAAATTTCAAATACAAGTAAAGCAACATACAAATGAGCGGATTTTACATATATGTTGAAGACTTACAATACAATGAGCATAATTATACATACAAGTATGAACTTATTCATAAAAGCGAAGAAAATTAAAAGGTGAGAATTTTCGAAAGTTTATGATTTCAAAGACGATACAAGTTGTGAAGAATCAAGTGGTAAAATACTTCTTCCACGGCCATGGTTTATTTTGTATTTAATTTCTCTTGTTTTCAAAAAAAAAAAAAAAAAAATTGAAAAAAAAAAAAATTGAAAAAAGAAAAGAAAAGGAAAGAAAAAAAAAAGAGAGAAAAACAAGAGAAATATTTGTTCTTATTTTTATTTAATGAGCCGTGGGGAAGGAAAATTTATAAGGAAGTTTCAAGCGACAAGGATTTAAGGTAAAAAGGTTACAAATTGTCAAGGATTTGTGAAATTCGAGAGTTTATCATCAATAGTTGAAACCGAAGACGAAGACCAAGGAGATCAAGACGAGGAGCGGAAGATGTTTCTATTGGATGCCGTGAGAGTGGTGTTATCATAATTGGCGATCGGATGTGAAGGTGAGTAAGTAATCTCATCCTCAATAATATATGGTTGATTTCCTTTCTTAGAGATCGTCAGAAAAATGGTTTTTCAAAATATTAAAAGATGTGGGTTTTTCAAAATATTTCGGAAGTTGTCCTTCCCACCATTCAACGTGTTGCAGGAATTCTCTCTTCATTCCTACCTGCACACATGTGAGAACCATAAAAAAGCCGTCTTTTTTGAGTGCAATTATCATAAAATCCTTTTTGGTGAGGCAGAAGTCGAGGCGAAATGTTTATTGATCGTTTCTCAAACACGCATTCTCTCATTATGGTGTGGTTATTTCTCACTCAACATTTAAGAATGAGAATATGTTCTTTAGTATTTCTAACTTCTTATTACTAGCATGCGTAAACTCTATGTCCTCATAACTCTTTGATGCTTGTGATTTGGAACGCTTTGAAGTTGTAAGTTTTGGTTTGATTTGCTCGAGGACTAGCAAAGTCTAAGTGTGGGGGAATTTTATAGGTGTAGAATACACCGTATTTACTATCTAGTAGTTTATGCTTTCTTTGCTATTTTTCGTGTGAATTATGTATTTTATGTGTGTTTTGAGTTTTGTAGCTACTTTGGAGTCACACAGAGGAAAAGAGGAAGAAATTACACTATTTGAGCAAAAAGGGCAAACTTGTCATTTCATCAAGGGCGAAGACTATTTGGAACCCAGGGGTGGTTAAGGGGATCTCATTCAGGGTACCCCTTATCACTCAAAGAAATGGGTGTTACTAACACCGGGTAGCCCTTATCCAGAGGATGGTTATCCGGATAGCATCCAATTGGGTCGGTCCTATCCATGGCCCGCAGGATCAAACCGGAATGGGATCCAAACCCACTTCACTATCCTACCCTAAATCGAGAAGAAGCTCTCTTTCTCACAGTTTTCATTTACTCGTTTCCTACACCTGAGCAGATCGAAACCCAAAAGAAATTAGGGTTCGATGCTGTTAATCGATCGAGAAGAACACAGAGATGAAGGAATTGATGGGTCTTAGGGGATCGAAATTGTTAACTGAGCTAGGGTTTGATTAGTTTGTCGCTGCCATAGTCACGAATCGAAGAAGAAGCTGTAACGGATGAATAGTATTGAAGCTGTTGCAGTAGCTGGGGTATGATGTTCAAGACCCTGTCGCTGCTGTTGAAGGATGATTCGATTGGTCTGTGGTTGAGAGAGATCGAGAAATAATGAAGGAGATAGAGCTGCTTTGGGTTTACGGTGGAAGAACGAGATTGGGTTTGTCTTTGAAATTAAAGAAGCTTTGAAGATGGGTTCGTACTGTATTCAGTGGATTAAATGGTTATGTCGATCTTGGAGATGAAATTGAACGAGAAAGAGACGGGTTTGTGGCTGGTTGTGAAAGAATCGATTGGCTGAAATTGTGAGGAGTTGGATTCGAAATGAGAGATGGGTGACTCTTGCCGTCGATGGTAGAGAAGGAATTAAGGGTTCTGTGAGGAAAGAAGAGAAGAATGGGAAGTAATGTTGATGGCTCTTCTTTGTGAGGGTCGAGATTCGAGAGATGGGTTTTGAGAGAAGAAGAACTCAGCCGATTCTCGTTGATTTTCATGGGAATAAATTTGAGTTCTTTGGTGAATCGGGAGAAGGTCAAGTGGTCCGATGCTAGTAGTGTTGTTTATTCTGAGAGAAGGATGGAATAGTGTTGAAATTGCTTAATAGATGTATGTGTAGGATTTATTAACAGGGATGAAGACATTAGAACGGCCTGAACTCGGCCTGAGTAATGCCAGAAAACAAACGAGACTCTGCTGAAATCATTTCTCGGCGAGTCAACTCAGATCGGTGATGACCGATCCAACCGATCCAGCTCAGCCGAGTAAGACCAGTCAGACAACTAGGGAGCTGATTCATAGCTAACTCGGTATCTGACTTGACTCCCTTGACTAACAGTTTGACTCTTTTGACCGTTAGTCCTAACGGTGGACTGACGGAATATTCCGCCGAAGATTCCAAAGTGCCCTGGCAGTTGAATTTCTGGATGGCCGGCGGTGACGGATTCCGGCCACAATCCCAGTTTTCCGGCGAGCAAAAATTCCAGAATTTTCTATGGACTTCTCTCATGAGTGTGAAGACTTGGACTAGGAATTGGATGGAGAATTTGGCTCAAATTTGGAAAGAGAAGATGAAGAGTTGAGAAAGACTTGAATTTGGAAGTTGAATTGCTAAAGGAAAAGGATTCTAATCCTTGGAAGAGTTGGAGAATATTGAAGCCTATAAATAGAGAAGTTTTCTACATCTTTTACATACCTCTCTACACACACAACACTTGTGTTTTTGTTTTCAAAAAAATTCTTCTTTTTAATTATTTGTGTGAACTCTTGAAAATTCTCCTTTTAATTAATTATTTGTGTGAATTTCAAAAACATGAGTAGCTAATTTTATTATTGATTGAGGATGAATTCCTAGTTCTTAATATATGATTTAAGTTTTTGTTTTCAATTCTATCTTGAGATTTTTCACATGATTATCGATTGTTTTTACTAATAGGAATGTTTATTCATTCATGATTGATTGATAGATTGTTTGGAGTGCACGCTAAATTGATTTGTTAATTGATCTATATCTAGTATAAGTTAGGGAATACGTAATCGTTCTCGACACTTTACACAAGTAGAAAACACGAGACCTTGCGGAGGGATTCCGTGGAGCGATTGTGTGTAAAAACAACGCTAGAAAGTGGACCAAGCGAACCGAGTTTAACTACTAGTACTAAACCTAAATTCATAGATCTTAATGCATTCAGGGAATTACATCTTGTAAGCGAACCTCAGGGTGGTTCTTTTGAATAGAATCTGATAACTAAGCGGACCTGTTACTCAGTGAAATTAGGGATTTTGGGGCTAGCTAAGCGGACCTGCTATCCTACGGTTGGTGATAATCTGTGACTAATAACAAGTAGAAAAGAACATAACTTTAATCATTGTTTTGCAACGAAGAATGATTCCTTGATCTTGTCTCTCTTATTGCTTTCAACTTTCGATTTTAATTGCTTTGTTTATTTTCTTTTGCTCTTTACACCCCCCTTTCGTGACAATTTTTACAACTAGAATCTCTTGCTCCTCGTGGGAACGAACTTGACTTCCATTATATTATTTTTAATTGAGTGGAAACATTAATTAATTTGATTGCACCTACGACACGCATCACCTGTCGAAACTCTGAACTAGTTTGAGTGAATCTTATATTAGAAGAGAAGATTCTCAAGAATAAACAAACTAGGTGCAATCAGATTTCAACCACCGTTAGTCAATCAAATTAATCGAAAACAAAGATAAACCGCAATTATCTAGTTTCTCACCAACGGGTCACGCTAGAGCTTCTCAATCCCAAAGAAGACTTTAAACTGAGCGGCCGTAAGAGATTTCGCCTAATTAGGTTACTCTCCTCTCGGAATAGGCGGCTACACCAGTAATAACAACAAAAGAGTAAATCTGTTGTTACAAAGGATTAGCTTGCTAGAAAGTCAAACTTCGTGTATTTATTGACAAGGTAGTTTGGACACCAAGGAATTTCCAAAACCGAAAATATTCTCAAGATATTCATAAAAGCACAGATTCGGTTTTCATAATTCCTGGAAATGCTCTGTCCAAAAATAACGATCGAAATCACGTGTTCAAAGTTTGTCGAAATCTTAACTTTGTAAGTTCTCTTTCACACTTACAACCTTGAAACCGATTTGCCACACTTCCAAACAAGTTTAGAATTGGTTCATCTGACTTTCAAGAACTATGTGATTGATCAAACCAACATTCAATCACAATCATGGGTTTACGGTTCTACCAAAACAAGTTTCGATTCTACCTCCATGTGGTTACTGTGCATAGTCACACTAGCTTCCCAAAAGTTCGGTTGACTAGGTACTAGGATCGGTTCCCCACATATATATGGTATCTAACTTATATGTGTTGCACATATCCATAGTATCGGTTCCCATTTCTGCTATAAACCTTGTTGCACCCCATACAAGGATCGGTTCCCTTTGATGTACTGCACCCATTACTAGGATCGGTTCCCTTTCCCTTACTAGGATCGGTTCCCTTTCCCTTACAAGGTCAGACATACAAAATCCGATCATACCACAGGTGATTACTTAAGATCGGTTTTACTAATAAAAGTTATACCAATACATAAGTCAGGCCTTTGTGAACAGTTCTACCGAGAACACAACAAGTTGTGAGCGGTTATACTCTATCACACATATTGGTTGTTCATAAGATATACAATGAATAACAAAACCAATAACACCTGGAAATTTCTTTTTCGGTTCACAAACAAGGTTTTGAACTTACTTCCTTAAAACACATGTAAACATTATTCCCTAGGATGAAATCCTCACCTAATACCCATACATAATCACAATAGCATTCAAATGATTATGGCGATGTCTTATCTACAAAGTTTAATGGTTAAGGAATAAACCTCGTATTGTATTCCTTAATACTATGTCTATCTAGAGTTCAAATATTCTTCGCAGTTATGTTTTCAATATGCACGACTTGAAAGATACGTTAGGAAATGAAACAGTTCAAGTCAAATATCACTAACCTCAAGTGGAAGGATGATTGTTGTCGTTGTAGCTCCTTGCTTCTTCACATCTTCAAGTCTTCACAATACTTGTAATGTCTCATATCCTAATACTTTCAAGCTAACCTATACGAAGGTTAACTCTAGTACATAATCAAGCGACTCTTAACATGAGTTTTGATTCACTAAAATATGACAACCAAACTTGACATACCAACGCTTGGTGGGTTGAACCGAGCCATGCTCTAACAATCTCCCCCTTTGTCAATTTTAGTGACAAAACTCTTACATCATATGGATAAACAAATTAGAATAATTCATTACAATCCTCTTGATTCCCGATTCAACAACACAGTGAAACTGCTTATATTCAATCCTTGAAAATGTCGTTGTTGACATTATAATAACAAAGCTATTACTCCCCCTACGGAAGATAGGTAGATATTCAATCCGCACATCTTTGTTATACCAAACATATGACATGTTACTCCCCCTTAGTCTGTGCTTTCACTCTTTCGTTAGATAAAAACATTCAAGTACCAATGCTATTTTCCCTAGTGATGCCAATCAATATAAATATCAATGCCAGCATCACTTGTTTACTCCATATATTTCTCCCCTTTTTTTGTCACAAAAATGACAAAGAAACGAAAAAATAAAGGACAACACGAAAAGAATCTTACAAATCTCAGAATAGACTTGCAAACCTGTAGAGTTAGGCACGAGGGTTCCACACATCATGTTCTGATAACCAATATCAAAATCGAAACTACAAGTAATCTTATTTTGATATGTTACCAAGGAAACAATTGCCCAAAACAATTTTTCCAATTTAGTTTAGCAAACCAAAAACAACTAAGCATATTAGTCCCTTTGCTAAACCGATTGTTCAAAAACAACCGCTTAATTCGATAAGACCAAAATAAAGATAAACTCCATTTTTCTCATCAGGTTCTAATTAGCCATAAACTTAGACCTTTCAATTTTAAACAAGACAAGTACTAGGTTAGTTAACTAGCATTTCTTGTTTAGGAATTCGATTAGACTTGAATAACCGAAACCTCATTTCGATAAGTCTAACTAAGATCAGAATTAACTTAGTTTATCTTATCCAGAATCGAATTGGACCAAACAACTCATCCCCGTACACATATTATTTCGTTAAGCCATAAATAATTCATACAAACCAAAATAAATCAACTTGCATAATTATTCACCTCAACTAGAAGCAATTGAAACAACATAGACATTATAAGCACCGCAATTGCACCGTAATTTTGTAAGCCTAAACAATTGATACCATACAAAAGCAAGATAACAATAGTTTTTCTTAACCGGAACCAATTGAATCACACACACACATAAATTGTACCGAAATTTTGTAAGCCTAAAGCAACAAATATATATAATATAAACTCAGGCTTTTCTTAAACATGAAAACAATTAACTAACAAGATTGTTACCACAAATTTCGCATCCACTTCTCCAATATGATTGCATCTTCGTCCAGGGAAAATTGATATCGAAATATCACCACGTTGTCATCCTTATGCGTGAACAAAAGAATAACAACACACCTCAAACTTTACCATAGAAAGGTTGACAACCGGTTTTAACAATTGCAAGCAAAAGTTGAAAACCGTCGAAACACATATGCTTTTAAGCTAAACCAAAACCGATTCAACATATTGTGACTTTTTCACATATTGTTTCTATTAGAACCCCTCATAATCCTTTGATAAAGCCTACCTACAAGGGATAGAACTTAATCCCGCTAAATCAAAAAGTCACCCAAACCATGAGGGTTCACAATATATGAGATCGAATATTAAGGTAGTGAAACCGAAATCAAACATCCCATAAACATACATAGCAATAAGGTAAAAGAAATTAAGCACAAGCTATGTAAACCAAAAACTATCACAAGAAAAATTACCAATCAAATAATTTTATTCATAATCGTTTTATTCATAATAGACCAATACAATCAATGAAAGAAATCAAAAATTGATGTCTATTATACTAGATTAAGTAATACAGTAAATAACTTAATCTCTAGTGGTGCTCTTGTTATTCACTGAGGTCTCTTCAGTGCTCAAACTCTTAAAGAATGTCTCAATATACTTGTCCGCAACCACTTCTTGTTTCTCAAGTCTTTCAACCCGATTTTTCATATCAGCTATATCAGCTTTTGTTTCCTCAATCTTATCCTTCAGCCAATCTTGGTTTCGAACCGTTATAATGAGATTGGTTCTTAGTTCCTCAAAACCTTGAATATAGTCAATCATACTATCAGAACGAATCCACTTGGTTTTGGTTGGATCTTGAAGGTTGTAAGCCAACATACATGACTCATCTTGTGATCCAGCTGAGCTATCAACGTCATAATCAGACATAATGCCTTTCTTCTTTCTCTCTGTATCGATTCCTTGACAATCCTTAACTTTTTGAGCTTCCTACTTATTAATCTTTGAGACACTGCGAGTTACTGGAGGCATGCTCGGTTATGAATAATATATAAAAGGATTTCTCAGGGTTTCGAATACAGACAAGATAAAGTTTCTCCTCTTAAAAGAGTCAACTTTCGGACCAAGAGACCTCTGGAAAATCCAAAAATATAAACAATATATTTCGTTTCCTTAGTCCGAAATTCTCAAGGTGGAAGGATTATTAAAAAATCCTAAAATTCCAAATATCACCTATTTTTGGAAAATCATGATAAACATGAACATTTTAACAGCCATGGATTCGCAGCAATCCATAAACTTATCACAAAATTTTTCTGATAAACAAATACACAATGGTACATGTGCTCCTGTTTTATTGTGCCTTTCCCACCCAATATTATGAGCACAAAAGGATGAGAATGCACAACATATGATACAACTAAGTTGCATCGGACTAAGCTTTTTCCAGCTTACAGTGAATATCAGAAACATAGTTCATGTCTCTTTTAGGGAATTTCTGCCCATTTTCTCCCAAGATGATGATCTTTTCTAACTCTAGAGATATGATCATGTGGAGAAAATGTAATAATGTGAGAATTCTCGGAGATAGCTAGATCTCTCTTAATTCTTTCAATGAGATTTTCATACGATTTTCTCATTCTAAGGACTTCCTTATTATTCACATTAGTGTGATCATCTGAAACAACTATTGGAAAATCCGGATTGTTTCTTTTGGCAGAGATTCGCCCTTTCCCTTCCTTCTGAAGTCGTTCCTCATCAAAACCAGAACTGTTTCGATATGGGTGCGGAGGAACCTTTTTCCAGAAGCGATTATCAAATCTTTCCTCTAACTCCTTTGAGTTGATCTTATCGGGATGTAGTATAATCTGTCTTTCTATTGAGGAATAATCTTTCATTTTTTTAAGACAAGAAACTTCTTTCAAAAATTTTACCACCATATGTTGAAGAAGTATAAGTTTCCTGTCAAGTGACTGAAAGTTGTATTCCTTAGAGTCATCACGGAATCGGTTCAAAGTTTCCTTTGGACAAGATTTCGTTTGATTATCAGTAGATCTAGAAGCTGGTTTCTCATCCTCTTCTAACTTGATGTAGTTAGGAAAACTACCATCATCTTGATCTGTTTCAGATGTGATCAACTCGGTTTTTGTCACAATCTATAAAAGTCGAGCAAGGACTTTTAGTTTCCTCATCAGAAGAAATCACAACATCATCATTAGTCAGAATCATGGGACGTGCCTCTTTATCTGTAAGAGATTTACCAAGAGCTTCTAGTTTGACAGCGAGATCTATTTTCTCTTTGGCTAGAAAGTTTAGTTGAATGTCTTTTTCTCTGATCTCCTGTTTAAGAAGATTTGACTTTGTCTTTAAAATGATCACTTTAGAAGACAAAGACTGTATAGGCTTTAGGAGTTTTACCAACTCTTTATCAGCTTCTTATCTTTCATCAGAGATAGACATAAATGCTTTCGTAACTCCTGGATCATGAGTTAACGAAGTGGTAATATCTTCAACATTTGAGTATTCATACTCTTGCATAACGTTAACTGAATCAGACATTAGATTCAATTCTTATAGGTTGGATCGCACCAAACACAGATTGTTAGATCTTTTCATGTTTGCCTGCTCTGATACCAATTGAAAAGGCGAGGGTACCCAAATATACCTCAAGCTAAAACTTTTCCTACCTATAAGTCCTTTCTCCGAAAGTGATTGTCTATGGACTGAGTCGAGACAATACAACTAATCGGTTCACACTTCGTGTGATCGTCTATGGATACGAGATCGAGACAATACAACAACGAAGTATGTTTACTTGATACAAAGGTTCGGACTTAACCAAACACAATAGGATTGCTTATCAAGTAAAAAGGAATTAACGTTTGTGTGATTTACTTTAATTATAATAAAACAATTATAATGCGGAAAATAAAAGTAAATGACACAACAAGATTTTGTTAACGAGGAAACCGCAAATGCAGAGAAACCCCGGGACCTTGTCCAGAATTGAATACTCTTAGGATTAAGCCGCTACACAAAATTACATCTAACTTCGTATAGTTGAGACCAAGTAACTAACCCTATAGTTCACTTAGTTCCGTCTGTATTCCCACGCCTCCGACTTGTGAATAAGTCACGTACTTGGAACAATTCCTATGGTTCATATTCCAAACAGTAAAGGAACAACAAACTGTTTGGTATCAACTCTATTCAACCAAGTGATATGAGTCGGACAAAGGCTCTTCTGTTTATCTTAACATAAACTCCTTCGTCGGGTCCTTAGATCTATCTTATGTTCAATCACCCAAAGGTAATCGTTTAAGATTAAGCCAATCAATACCTTTAATCACAAGGAAACGTATTGATGCCGATCTACTCAATTAATCAATCCAATCTACCACAAGGATAAACCGATTATTAATTGGATCCTCTTTTACCGAAACAAGTATTGTGCACACCAAAGATTATAAAACCCAAGTCATATCTTCAATATCTTCTTTGTCTTCAAATCTTCTTAAATCTTCAATAAAAACCTGCACACAATCGCTTGAATCTCTTGTGATCAATCACGCACAAAATGGAGTCTGTTAACAATGGATTATCACAAGATCGTCTTTAGAAATAACAACAATCTAAAGATCCCTGTCGAAACTCTGGACTAGTTTGAGAGAATCTTATATCAGAAGAGAAGATTCTCAAGAATAAACAAACTAGGTGAAATCAGATTTCAACCACCGTTAGTCAATCAAATCAATCGAAAACAAAGATAAACCGCAATTATCTAGTTTCTCACCAACGGGTCGCGCTAGAGCTTCTCAATCCCAAAGAAGACTTTAAACTGAGTGGCCGTAAGAGATTTCGCCTAATTAGGTTACTCTCCTCTCCGAATAGGCGGCTACACCAGTAACAATAACAAAAGAGTAAATCTGTTGTTACGAAGGATTAGTTTGCTAGAAAGGAAAACTTCGTGTATTTATAGACAAGGAAGTTTGGACACCAAGGAATTTCCAAAACCGAAAATATTCTCAAGATATTCATAAAAGCACAGATTCGGTTTTCATAATTCCTGGAAATGCTATGTCCAAAAGTAACGATCGAAATCTCTCAGAAAATCTAATTAGTAAATGCACATTACTAATTCTGTAATTTCCCTACAAAATAAAATTAATAACCTTATGTTTATGGGTGAAAACTATTCCTGCCGGATTTGGTAATTTGGGGTGTGTGGATGAGGAATGAATCTAGACCCCTAAACAAATGCACTGCGTGGTGAGTGCTTGTAGATTCGGAAATTAATCTGTGCAAGTCCGGCCTAAACCAAGAAATGGCCGTTCCAGACTTGTTTCGGTCACAAAGTGAAGGAGATGGGGTTGATCTTAGGGAGGGAAGCGAAGAAGGTGTTGAGATTGTGAAGGTGTTGGCTTGCTTATGACTTGTAACAGAAAGCTGAACCGGCTTACAGGATGCAAGCTATCAGTTCCGGTATTTTGTATTAACACTTGGTTTCTGTTTTTTGCCTGGACTTGCTCTTGTTGGTGGAAATAGGGAGGAGAACCTATTTATACAAGTCATTGAGCCTTATTCACGTCTCTCGTGGGAAGTGGAGGAAGTGGAGTGATGGAGTAGTGGAGTTGTGTGTCGATGCTACACGATCAATCTTGCCCACTTCTCCTGTCATCGCTAACCGTCCATAACTTCCTAACACGTTCTTGTGATGGCGCGTTGCACGCTGTAAACCGCCAGACCAATACCCCAGTATGTATCCCCCAGTTTGTGACATGATTGATGTCTGGAATGTGTGAATCGTGGATCCACGAAAGGTAGCATGTAATGCTGAATTGAA
Organism: Papaver armeniacum; assembly: GCA_023531295.1. NCBI lineage: Eukaryota > Viridiplantae > Streptophyta > Magnoliopsida > Ranunculales > Papaveraceae > Papaver > Papaver armeniacum. The sequence goes on from JAJJWW010012236.1 coordinate 81,717, forward strand.
TAACTGCGTTATTCAGGAAGTTGATACTTGTGAAGTATCATGTGTATTTTATGCAGGTACTGCATCATGGTGTGGTAATGTGATGGGTGGTGACGCCTCACTGACCAATTAACTCCTGACCAGGGTTGTATAACCAAGCTGGTGAAGTTGGACGGACGAGATGATCTTTGAGACACTCATCTGCGACCGTTAATGAATTAGGGTTTTTGAAGAGGTGCGCAAGCATCACTCTTCAGCTTGGTCGAAACCAAGCATGGGAAGGTTTTTGGAAAGGACCGACCGGGCATGCGTGTAGACAACATACCGGTGTACACGTCCATATCTCATTGTCCCATGAAGGTGCAATCTAGGCCACTCAATTTGACCGGCAAAGAGGAGTGGTGGAGATCAATTTTGTAATAGGAATTTGGTACCGCAAAAAGCCGCGCACCATGCTCACTTCCAGCGCACGTTCCAAGATCACCTAACTTGGTCGGTCTTGGCCGACCGGTCTGGCGTGTAAGTGGTAGGCTGGTGTTCACGCCTACACCTGACTATCCCATGAAAACGTGATCTGAACCACTCAAATCGTCCGGCGAAGTTGAGCGGTCGAGATTAGTTTGCGGTTTGGGAGGTGTGACCACGCTAGTTTGAGCGCGCGTCTTGGAATGACCAGGCGTGATATGCCTTGGCCGATCGGGTGAGGGGATATATGGGTCCACGGTGGTCATGCTGGTATGATCGGACCTGCTTAATCTAATCTTGGACCCTCCATTCGTAGCGGAGAAGATGGACGCTCGTGATGCTCAAAACCCTAATTTTGGGTTTCAAGGCCGTGCGTCAATGCTTCATTCGGCGTACGAATTGGGATAACCAACCATGGTTGGTCCTGACCTATTGGTCAGGTATGTAGGCGGGCCCACGGTGATTGTGTTGACATGCTCCGGGCCCTTTGAATCTACATTTACACCCTCCATCTATACCTGCGAAGATGGATGGTTAAGACTGTTTTGCGACACATGTAATATGCCGCAAACGCTAATTTAGGGTTTTCCGCCCATACGTTCTGGTTTGGACGTCTTGGCAAGCTAGGCCAATCTCTGGGGAGGCCTACCATGCGGGGTCCGCGTCGGTTCGGCAGTGGATATTCCATACCTGCTTGGGGGTGATGGAATTGATCTGGGTCATCCAATCATGCTTGTGGAGTTGGATGACTGCGATCATATCCGAACTGATACGGTCATTCCGGATGCTCAATCGGGCTAGTATAACACACCGAGAGGGGCTCAATCGGGCTAGTATAACACACCGAGAGTCAGCCTGTACGGGTATTTCGTACATGGTTTCATTATAATGCTTGGAGGTTCGTGTTGCTCTATAATAGCAACACTCAGTCGTCATGCCGCACTGATAATGAGTACAGGAAATACAAGGCTGATTGCGCATTAATTAATAATGCTAGAAATTCACAGGGTATATGGGATTGTTGCTACATGCTCCAACCTGGATGAATTTCGTGTATTCCTGAGAATGGGATTGTTGCCACATGCTCCATTCTAGGTGAATTAAGTGAGGGAGTATCTAACACTTATTGATGGCCTTATCTTTTACAAGATGTCAGCGCATAGTTTTCTGGCTTTTACAATTTTAACCTTAAATGAAATTCCACCATCAACATTAAGTCCCCTTCCTAGCACATAATGGTTACACTATTGTGGGGTAGGCATGAGATGGTGACAAATTTTGTACATTGAAATGACCAAGCTAAGGTGAATGTATATTTAGGATAGGCCGACATCGTCAGGCGTTGCCCTGGAACTGGTTGGTCCTGATCGAAGTTGTGAAGGAAGTAGGACTTGATCTGGTGATTCGCTTTGGTTCCCCTTGTGTATATCCGAGCTTGGTCCCTTCCTTGGGTCAGGTGTACTCCCTTTCATCACATACAGCTTTCCTCGGATGTATCGATAAGCATCGTTGATTGTTATCCCGAATTGGTAGCCTTTATAGGTGGTAAGTAAAGACTTCTTTTCTCCGGGATTCTTTCGACTTGCGAGATTATAAAGAATCATCTCACGCGAGTCATTTATTCTATATCTCGTGTACTTGCTCCGCACTTATCTGATCTCCTGATTAACTGATCGATTGATTGATTGATGATGATTTTTTTTTGTGTGCTCATAACCTCTTCTCCTTTGCAGTTTATCATGGAAGCGGTGGACGATCATTCGTCGCTTCTCCGGAAAAGAAGCTTCGAAGTTGACAAGCCCGAAACCCATGCGCATGAAGAAGTAATGGCTAAGATTGATCTTCCACTTCGTGAAGTCGGCCGTGCTATACAGGGGATGTCTATCCTGCACCTGCGTATTTCCAGGGGACGCATCTGTGCGCTTTCGGCTGCGATTGACATGGAGGAGCGGTGGAGGCGCGAGGAAACGTTGCAAGTACTGGTAAGCGCAAGGGCAGAGAGATATGCAGCGCGGTTGAAGAGGCGGAGGGTTGAGAATAAACATCCTCTAAATGAAGATAAGTGTGATTACCCAATCCAGGACGGCGTGATAATTCTTGACTCCGACACAGAGGAACCTGAACATCTGAAAGCAATTGGTACGACTCCTAATGTTGATGCGCTCTTTAATGCTCCCGCTGATGATGTTGGGATGGAGTGTGCTGCTGCGGAGATGTCTGATGCAGAAGTTGAGGTAGATTCGAAGGGAGGAGCATCAACAGGTGATGGCGCTGAAGCAGAACCTGACAGTGGTGCAGGCGATGTCGATCCTCTTGACGGCTCAACCTCTTTTCTTCTTTTTCCGCTTTCCAAGTATATTCCGTACATTTGAACATCTTCCTTGTACTCAGTGGCAGCCGAGTTCAAGGTTTTCTTCCATTTAATTGTTTGAATAAAGTTTTTTTTTTTTTTTTTTTTATAACCCTTTGTTAAGACTGCAACTGATCCTTCTCAGGCGCAAGGGTGCGCCTTTACACATAAATCTTTGTGATAAAATAAATAATGCCATAATGAAATATCCACGGACCTATGTTCCTGATGCAAGATCTTCCTGTCCTTGCTAGGGCAGATGGCTCAAATTATTTTCCTTTTGTGCACACGTTCTGTTTCCTTCTTCTCATGAGATGTTTGCCTAAGGTTTCCTTCCTTACTCTAATGGGTTGATTTAGGTTGACTCAGGAATTTTTGTTTTTAGGGGTAGAGAGGTTCTCAGGTGGAAATAATGCTTCAATTAAATTGAAAATTGAAAAATTGAAAGTCCTAAGTATGAATGCAAGTATTGCAATCATTTTCTAGGGATTTACAAGTGTGACATGAAATTGTAAAAGGAAACACGATGGAAAAAATAGCACAGCGTTTTAAAGGGTGGAGGACGCTGGAAAGTGGTAGCACAGCGTCTTAAGTTCGGTAGGGTTTGAGCCATTGTGAGTGAATTGTTATGCCTTCTAGTTTATCAGCGTTGATGAGCTTGCAGTAGACGCCTAGGATAACATCCGCTACCAGGTACGGTTCCTCTTCTCTTTCGGTGGGTGAGTTAGGTGGAGTGATCATTTTCACCGTCATGCTCCCAACCTTGAATGTAGTCGTCTTCGTCACCAGGTCTCCAATTCCAAATGGGTTTGGGCGTGCAGATACTTGGACCTTGTCCTTATCGTCTTTGACCAAGACAGCCTCTACGCTCTTGATAAAACATTTGAAAGGACCGGCTTCCCATTCACATCTCCTAGCCAGGGTTGGTTTGTTGGTTGGAGCCAGTCCCCAGGACTTGTCAGAATGAGGGGCGGCAGGTTGTAAATAGGGTTGCGTGACGAGACTTACTTGAGATCGGAACCTTTCAGTGTGTGTTGACAGGCTCTCTCCGGGAAGTTGTGTCGCATTGGAAAGCTGCTGGTGCGGCAACAGGCAGTCATCAGGAGGTCCAGAAGGCATGTTGGGGATTCTTTCAGGTATCGAAACCGGTAGAGGACAGACTTCTAGTATGGCTTTGTTGCCATGCATCCAAGAGCTTCCTAGGATCATGTCGTAGTTGGGATGATCTTTGACTATGTAGAACTTTGCTTGTGTCGAGGCATCCCCCAATTTGACTTCGAGATCGATATATCCATATGCATCTCTGAGTTTTCCTTCTGAATCTTTAATCACAGTTGGGTGACAAGTAGCTTCCTGCTTTGAAATCTTTGCCGCTCTTAAGGTCTTGACAGTAATGATGTTAAATTCGGAAGCCGTATCAATCAACGCGCTATCGAACTCAATGTCTCTCAAACGAGTGACAGTTAGGATTCCCCAGTCTCCCTTGCCCGCGTCCTTCAGGAAAGGCTGGGGTTGCTGGACTGCTTCTGGATACAAATGCCTGCATTTATTTTATCTAATAAATGCATCCCTTCCAGAAGTCGGGGTTTGTTGCACGTATTAGCTCTAGAATTACTACGGTTATCCGAGTAGCAAGTACCATCAAACAAACTATAACTGATTTAATGAGCCATTCGCAGTTTCACAGTCTGAATTAGTTCATACTTACACATGCATGGCTTAATCTTTGAGACAAGCATATGACTACTGGCAGGACTGCCTGACACAACGTGGTTGAGGGCCGTAAATATGTCTTGACGCTGCCCTTTGGAGAAGTATAGGATTTCACACAAGTGCTCCATCATAGATTGTATAGTCTTGCGAACGGAATCCCTTAAATCATGCAGTTCCTGATAGGGAGAGGGTCTCTACGAACACCTTCATTTCCAAGCTGGAGTTCCCCTGTCTCTATATTTTCCCTGAATATTTGTTTCAACCTGTTACAATCTTTGGTTGGATGATGTACGAATCTGTGGTAGCAACAGTATTTGGGATCTGCCATGTCTTTCTCAGTTGGAGGACGCCTGATAGGAGGCAGCTTGACGGCATCGTCTTGGATCCATGCTTCCAAGAGTTCTATTACTTCATTCATGGGGAAAGGAAAACCTGTATCTTCGGTGTCTTGTGCAGGAGCTTTGTCCGCTCCTTTTCGAGACGAAGTCTTATGTGCCGGGGATGTCCGCTTGGTTTGTTGTTCCGTCATTGGAGATTTCCTTTTTTCTCCTCCGCACACTACACTCACAGAAGGACCAGTGTTGTATTGCTTGTTCGTGAGGCGCCTGCTCCCTATACTTTCACGTGAATCTTCACTTCGAACGACTCTGGTTCTTTCTAGCAACGCTGGTCCAGTTGTTGCTGAACGCTTGGCAGCTTCATGGAGTTCAGAGAACGTTTGAAAGCCCAGATTCTCTAACAGAGCGCGGTATATGGGTATCATCCCGTTGATGCAAAACTCCACCAATTGTCGTTCGGTGACATTCGGGTCGTGACAATCCAGCGCTTGGGTTCTGAACCTTTTGACGAAGTCGTTAGGATGCTCGTTGTTCCGCTGAAGAATTCTTCCTAGATCTGAAAAGGTGATTTGTTCAGACACGAAGAAATACTTTTCAGAAAGTGACCGACCATCTCGCTCCAATTGGATATGTTGTTAGGCGCGATGTTGTTGTACCTGTGTGTACGCCCTCCCCGTAAGTGATTTCGAGAATTCTTTCGGGCGCAGAACATGATTGTATTCATGTTCCCCAAGGATTCCAAGAATCGAGAGACGTGTTCACGAGCATTACCGATCACCGTCGTAGAGGGAGAACTGGGAGAGGTGTAACCTCTTGGAAGAGGAATTCGTTGTACATCTTGAGGGTACGGTGGTGATGTTGGTGTACATCCGTTCGGTCCCCTTTTCCTCGATTTTGGAGAAGTCGTTCCAGATCCTCACGTGTAATGAAGTTGGAAGGCTGGTCCCTCTCCCTTTGGCGCTCAGGAGCAACACGAGTTTCTTCATTCATGTGGGTCCGAGTGAAAACGCCTGCTCCGGGTGTATTGAATGTATCTCTTGCCGACTCCAAGGGTTGCCGTGAATCTTGCGGCAATCGTTCGGTCAAAGTTTTAAGGAAAGTGAGTACCTCTTTCTGAGTTGCGGCCATATCCGTTTGAGTCTTAGCAAGAACTTCATGTTTCTCCATCAAGTCTGCAATGGTAATAGACGGTGTCCCTCCTCTTGTGCCTCCGGTTCCTCGTCCTGATGAAGGAGTGAAAGTTGTTGCTCTGGTAACTACCGGAGGTGTTACACTTGAGGAGATGCCGGGGTTTGCGGCTTCTCTGGCTCTGGTGATGGGAGGCGTTACATTTACTGGAATATTTCCTGCTACGCTGGTGCTGATGGTAGAAGTGACGACTCCACGAGATGTATTGACCATGGTGGCTCCACTGACAGGTACTTCGACACTACGATTATTATCCGTACTAGCTCCATCAGAATTGATTGTTGATCCAGACCTTAATTCCACCATCTTGAAATGAATTTTTGATTGAATTGATTCTAAGATCTACCCTTTTGAAATTGATAAAATTGAATCGAATTTGAAGAAATTGACTTTACAACCGAGAGATTAACCTCCCATTTGTGGTCGCCAATTGTTTATGGGTGAAAACTAATCCTGCCGGATTTGGTAATTTGGGGTGTGTGGATGAGGAATGAATCTAAACCCCTACACAAATGCACTGCGCGGTGAGTGCTTGTAGATTCGGAAATCAATCTGTGCAAGTCCGGCCTAAACCAAGAAATGGCCGTTCCAGACTTGTTTCGGTCACAAAGTGAAGGAGATGGGGTTGATCTTAGGGAGGGAAGCGAAGAAGGTGTTGAGATTGTGAAGGTGTTGGCTTGCTTATGACTTGTAACAGAAAGCTGAACCGGCTTACAGGATGCAAGCTATAAGTTCCGGTGTTTTGTATTAACACTTGGTTTCTGTTTTTTGCCTGGACTTGCTCTTGTTGGTGGAAATAGGGAGGAGAACCTATTTATACAAGTCATTGAGCCTTATTCATGTCTCTCGTAGGAAGTGGAGTGATGGAGTAGTGGAGTTGTGTGTCGATGCTACACGATCAGTCTTGCCCACTTCTCTTGTCATCGCTAACCGTCCATAACTTCCTAACACGTTCTTGTGATGGCGCGTTGCATGCTGCACGCTGTAAACCGCAAGACTAATACCCTAGTATATATCCCCCCAGTTTGTGACATGATTGATGTCTGGAATGTGTGAATCGTGGATCCACGAAAGGTAGCATGTAATGCTGAATTGAATAACTGCGTTATTCAGGAAGTTGATACTTGTGAAGTATCATGTGTATTTTATGTGTCTTGCATCATGGTGTGGTAAAGTGATGGGTGGTGACGCCTCACTGACCAATTAACTCCGGACCAGGGTTGTATAACCAAGCTGGTGAAGTTGGACGGACGAGATGATCTTTGAAACACTCATCTGCGACCGTTAATGAATTAGGGTTTTTGAAGAGGTGCGCAAGCATCACTCTTCAGCTTGGTCGAAACCAAGCATGGGAAGGTTTTTGGAAAGGACCGACCGGGCATGCGTGTAGACAACATACCGGTGTACACGTCCATATCTCACTTTGTCCCATGAAGGTGCAATCTAGGCCACTCAATTTGACCGGCAAAGAGGAGTGGTGGAGATCGATTTTGTAATAGGAATTTGGTACCGCAAAAAGCCGCGCACCATGCTCACTTCCAGCGCGCGTTCCAAGATGACCTAACTTGGTCGGTCATGGCCGACCTGGTCTGGCGTGTAAGTGGTATGCTGGTGTTCATGCCTACACCTGACTATCCAATGAAAACGTGATCTGAACCACTCAAATCGTCCGGCGAAGTTGAGCGGTCGAGATTAGTTTGCGGTTTGGGAGGTGTGACCACGCTAGTTTGAGCGCGCGTCTTTGAATGACCAGGCGTGATATGCCTTGGCCGATCGGGTGAGGGGATAGATGGGTCCACGATGGTCATGCTGGTATGACCGGACCTGCTTAATCTAATCTTGGACCCTCCATTCGTACCGGAGAAGATGGACGCTCGTGATGCTCAAAACCCTAATTTTGGGTTTCAAGGTCGTGCGTCAATGCTTCATTCGGCGTACGAATTGGGATAACCAACCATGGTTAGTCCTGACCGATTGGTCGGGGTATGTAGGCGGCCCACGGTGATTGTGTTGACATGCTCCGGGCCCTTTGAATCTACATCTACACCCTCCATCTATACCTGCGAAGATGGATGGTTAAGACTGTTTTGCGACACATGTAATATGCCGCAAACCCTAATTTAGGGTTTTCCGCCCATACGTTCTGGTTTGGACGTCTTGGCAAGCTAGGCCAATCTCTGGGGAGGCCGACCATGCGGGGTCCGCGTCGGTTCGTCAGTGGATATTCCATACCTGCTTGGGGGTGATGGAATTGATCTGGGTCATCCAATCATGCTTGTGGAGTTGGATGACTGCGATCATATCCGGACTGATACGGTCAGTCCGGATGCTCAATCGGGCTAGTATAACACACCGAGAGGGCTCAATCGGGCTAGTATAACACACAGAGAGTCAGCCTGTACGGGTATTTCGTACATGGTTTCATTATAATGCTTGGAGGTTCGTGTTGCTCTGTAAGATCAACACTCAGTCGTCATGCCGCACTGATAATGAGTACAGGAAATACAAGGCTGATTGCGCATTAATTAATAATGCTAGAAATTCACAGGGTATATGGGATTTTTGCTACATGCTCCAACCTGGATGAATTTCGTGTATTCACAGAATGGGATTTTTGCCACATGCTCCATTCTAGGTGAATTAAGTGAGGGAGTATCCAACACTTATTGATGGCCTTATCTTTTACAAGATGTCAGCACATAGTTTCTGGCTTTTACAATTTTAACCTTAAATGAAATTCCACCATCAACACCTTAATTAAAAGATTCTTCAGTTACTTATGTTTCGATCCTGGGATTCTCTTCCCTTAGCCGTTAAGGAATATCTTTGAACAATTATAGAAATAAACATTCACAGCACGTGTTCAAAGTTTGTCGACATCTTAACTTTGTAAGTTCTCTTTCACACTTACAAACTTGAAACCGATTTGCCACACTTCCAAACAAGTTTAGAATTGGTTCATCTAACTTTCAAGAACTATGTGATTGATCAAACCAATATTCAATCACAATCATGGGTTTACGGTTCTACCAAAACAAGTTTATGTTCTACCAAAACAAGTTCCTGTTCTACCTCCATGTGAGTACTGTGCATAGTCACACTAGCTTCCCAAAAGTTCGGTTGACTAGGTACTAGGATCGGTTCCCCACATATATATGGTATCTAACTTATATGTGTTGCACATGTCCATAGGATCAGTTCCCCTTTCTGCTATAAACCTTGTTGCACCCCATACAAGGATCGGTTCCCTTTGATGTAATGCACCCCTTACTAGGATCGGTTCCCTTTCCCTTACTAGGATCGGTTCCCTTTCCCTTACAAGGATCGGTTCCTTTTCCCTTACAAGGTCAGACATACAAAATCTGATCATACCACAGGTGATTACTTAAGATCGGTTTTACTAATAAAAGTTATACCAATACATAAGTCAGGCCTTTGTGAATAGTTCTACCAAGAACACAATAAGTTGTGAGCGGTTATACTCTATTACACATATTGGTTGTTCATCAGATATGCAATGAATAACAAAACCAATAACACCTGGCAATTTCCTTTTCGGTTCACAAACAAGTTTATGAACTTACTTCCTTAAAACACATGTAAACATTGTTCCCTAGGATGAAATCCTCACCTCATACCCATACATAATCACAATAGCATTCAAATGATTATGGCGATGTCTTATCTACAAATTTTAATGGTTAAGCAATAAACCTCGTATTGTATTCCTTAATACTATGTCTATCTAGAGTTCAAATATGCTTCGCAGTTATGTTTTCAATATGCACGACTTGAAAGATACGTTAGGAAATGAAACAGTTCAAGTCAAATATCACTAACCTCAAGTGGAAGGATGATTGTTGTCGTTGTAGCTCCTTGCTTCTTCACATCTTCAAGTCTTCGCAATACTTGTAATGTCTCATATACTAATACTTTCAAGCTAACCTATAAAAAATTTAACTCTAGTACATAATGAAGCGACTCTTAACATGAGTTTTGATTCACTAAAATATGACAAACCAAACTTGACATACCAACGCTTGGTGGGTTCAACCGAGCCATGCTCTAACAGGTATAATCGATTCCAAGATTATAAATATGAAAGAGGATTTAAAACAAATGTCAACATACTTTGAACACAAACAATAACTCTTATCTTTTATTGTTCAAAGATATTCCTTAATTACTCAAGGAGATCCCGGTCCGAAATAAATTAAGAATCTTTTAATTAAGGTTGTTAGTTTTATATGTTTTAATTAGTAAAAATTAAATGCATATCTCCATAGAATAAAAATTAGTAATGTGCATTTACTAATTGGAGATTTTCTATTGAGATATTTCGGAAAATATTGGACAAAGCATTTCCAGGAATTATGAAAACCGATTTGGGCATTTATTGCATATCTTGAGAATATTCGGTTTTGGAAATTCCTTGGTGTCCAAACATTCTTGGTCTATAAATACCTAAGTTTGCATTTCTAGCAAACTATCCTAAGAGCCAGGAAAACTTCATCTTTTTTTTTTGTTTCGGGTGGAGCCGTCTATCCGGAGAGGAAAGTACCCTAATTAGGCGAAATCTCTTACGACTGCTCGTTTAAAGACTTCTGTGGGATCAAGAAGCTCTACGAGTACCGTTGGTGGGTAACTTGATAATTGCAGTTTATTAGTTTTCGATTGATTTGATTGACTAAGGGTTGTTGAACTTGATTGTACCTAGTTTGTTTATTCTTGAGAATCTTCTCTTCCGATATAAGATTCACTCAAACTAGATCGAAGTGTCGACAGGATCTTTAGAACTGTTTGTAGTTCTAAATACATCTTGTGATAATCCATTGTTAACAGACTCCGTTCTGTGCGTGATTGATCACAAGAGATTCAAGTGGTGTTGTGCAGGTTTAATTGAAGATTAAAGAAGATTTGAAGACGAAAAAGATTTCTGATTGGTTTCTCATATCTTTGTGTAGCACAAACCTTGATCGGATGGGATCCAACTAGAATCAGATTTATTCGATTGTTTAGTTGCGTGAGATTGGCATCGCTATATAGTTTCTTGTTAGATTCTATATTAATTGATTGCAAATCTAAACTCTGCTACTTTGGTAGTTGTTGGATAGATTGATCTAACCAGGAAAAGGAGTTTATTAGTTAAACGGAAGAGCATTTGCATATGACTTGAGATATCTTCATCTGAAAGAATTAAGAGAGTTGTTACCAAACAGATTTGTTGATCCTTTACTGTTTGGAATACGATCCAAAGAAATTTTTCCAGTGTGTGCACTTATTGAATGTCGGAAGCGCATGGATACTGAAGAAACTAAGTGAACTAGGTTTAGTTGCTTGGTCTCAACTATACGAAGTTTTGTTTTAGATTTTGTATAGCGGCTTAATTCTGAGTGTATTCAATTCTGGACTTGGTCCCGGGGTTTTCTGCATTTGCGGTTTCCTCGTTAACAAAATCTTGTTGTGTCTTTTACTTTTCCAATTTCCCCAATTATAATTATTTATTATAATTAAAAGTAAAATACACAAATGTTAACTCTGTATTACTTGATAGTGATCCTATAGAGTTTGGTTAAATCCGAACCTATTATCAAGTAATCACACTTTGATTGTTGTATTGTCTCGATTTCGTATCCATAGACGATCACACAAAGTGTGAATACCGATTTGTCGTATTGTCTCGACTTTGTCCATAGACAATCACTTTCGGTAAGAGGACTTATAGGTGGATAATTTAAAGATTGTGGTGTATTTGGGTACCCTCGTCTTTTCAATTGGTATCCGAGCAGGCAAACACGAAAAGATCTAACAATCTGTGTTTGGTGCGATCCAACCTATAAGAATTGAATCTATATCTGATTCAGATTACGTTATGCAAGAATATGAGTACTCAAAGGTTGAAGATGTTACTACTTCGTTGACTCATGATCCAGGAGTTATGAAAACATCCGAGTCTATCTCTGATGGAAAAGAAGATACTGATAAAGAGTTGGTAAAACTCCTAAAGCCAATAAGATCTATGTCTACACGGATGTTCATATTAAAGACATAATCTAATCTTCTTAAGCATGAGATCAGAGAAAAACACAATCAACTAAATATTCTAGCCAAAGAGAATATGGATCTCACTGTCAAATTAGAAGCTCTTGGTAAATCTCTTACTCAAGATCAAGAGACTCATCCTATGACTCTGACTAATGATTCTGTTATAATTTCTTTTGATGAAGAAACCAAAAGTCCTTGTTTGACTTTTAGAGATTGTGATAACAAAACCTGTTTGATCACATTTGAAACGGATCATGATGATGGTAGTCTACCTAACTACATCAAGTCAGAAGAAAATGAAACCATCTTCTACAACTACTGATGATCAAACAAAATCTTGTCTAAAGGAAGCTTTGAACCGATTCCATGAAAAAGATCTTAAGGAATACAACTTTCAGTCACTTGACAGGAAACTTGTACTTCTTCAAAATACTGTGGTAAAAGTATTGAAATATGTTTCTTGTCTTAAAAAACTGAAAGATCATTCCTTAGTAGGAAGACAGAATATATCCCAAATTGATAAGATCAACTCAAAAGAATCTGAAGTAAGAGTTGATAATCACCTCTTGAAAAAGGTTCATCCCCACTCATGTCGATACAGTCCCTGTTTACATGAAGAACGATTGCAGAAGAAAGGAAAAGAGAGAATCTCTGCCAAAGGAAACAATTAGGAATTTCCGATAATTATTTCAGATAATCATACTGATGTACATCATAAGGAAATCCTTAGAATGAGAAAATCTTATAAAAATCTCATTAACAGAATTAAGAAATATTTATCTATCTCTGAAAATTCTCACATCAGTATTGTTTCTCCACATGATCATACCTTTGGATCAATGAAGGATCATCTTCTTGGGGGAAAATACTTTGGGCAGAAATTTCCTAAAAGAAACATGAACTTTGTTTCTGATACTCGCTATAAGCAAGAAAAGGCTTACTCCAATACAACCTATTTGTATGGAGATTGTGTATTCTCATCCTAGTTAGTGCTCTTTTTGGGATGAGAAAGCACATAAAATAAGAGCACAATTTTCATTTGTGTTTTGTATCAGAAAATCTGTGACAATCTCTGGATAACTGCGAATCCATTTTTGTCTAAAAATTGTTCATGTTTTCCATGATCTTCCAAAAATTAGGTTTTATTTGAAATTTTCGAATTTTAATAAACCTTCCAGCATGAGAAGTTCGGACATAGGAAACAAAATATATCCTGTGTATATTTTCGGAAATTCCTAAATATTTCCGATCCGAAAATTGTCTCTTCTTAAGAGAAACTATCTCTTGCTTGTATTGAGAAACCCTGATTAATTCTTATTTAAATCCCTGAGCATGCCTCAAATAACTCGCAGTTTTACAAAGGTTAATAAGGAGGAAGCTCAAAAGGTTAAGGGTTTTTTTTTTTTTTTGATAAGTCAAAAAATTGTACTAATCAAAAGAAATATTTACAAGGTAGTAAGAGAGAAAAGAGGTCACAACAACCCCAAAAACTCTCTAAACTACTTAAAACGAAAATAAGCAATATTTGGTAACTCAATAGAGTTTAAAAAATCTGGGCGGCCTACATAATGCATGCCCACACCATTTTCTAAATTACAACCTCTTCTAGCCATTTTATCAGTAGCAAAGTTTGCTTCACGAAAAGAGTAAACAAATCTAATAGATTCATATCTAGCACAAACTTCCGCCCACCTTTGTTGAACAAACCAAGGCAGAGAATTGTTATCCAAAATACTTAACACACTTGCAGAATCCGATCGAATGAGCACTTTACGAAAGCCCCATTGAACTTCCCACTCAAGACCAACCACAATACCATACAGCTCTGCCAAAAAATTAGTCGTAATGCCTAGGCCAATCTCCATAGCTCCCACAACACCACAATTAGAGTATCTTTCCACAACTCCAGCCCCAGCCATGCCTGGATTGTTCCTAGAGGCCCCGTCACAGCACAAAAGAATTTACCCTTGATCCGGAGGAAACCAAAAATACTGGATAGGTTCAACATGTTTACCCTTTCTGAAGTTAACCCGGAAGTAGTCCATAACAAATAAATCAGCAATCGTGTTGTACAGATATCCCTTCATGCGTATAGAGTATTCATGAATTAAGTTAAAAACACGTTTTTGAAAAACATACCAACATGGATTCTTCTTCTCATACACCTTCTTCTTCCGTGTAAACCACAGCTCCGAACGAACTACCGAATTTGCTACCAACCACAAATATTTAAACATCCTGCTCTTACCCTTAACTACTTTCTTAGAAGCAAGTAAATTATAGTGCGGCATAATACTAAAAATACCTGAGATTCATCTCCAAGCTTTCCTTGCAAAACTACAGCTCCAAAGAACATGCTCAACGGACTCTTCCGCATTTTGACAGACACAGCACATAGACGGTAAAGGAATTTTGAATCTACTGCGAACTTTATCCAAAGTAGCATAGGCACCTCGAATAAATTTCCAGTTTTGCGCTGCTAACAAAGGACACATCACCCTCCTCTAGATCAAATTCGCCTCTTCCATGATATGATATTTAGCCCTAATTAATTCTCTAGCAGACCGAACTGAAAACTCTCCCCTCAAGTCCGGCATCCAAATCTTCATACCAGGCCCCCTTGGACTCTCGGTAAATTCTCCAGCACCACACCAGCATTAGTCAGCTCCTGAAAGTGGTCACCCTGCAAAACCCAAGCACCCTGCACAAGAATATCACTAACACGGGCCTGTCTGTCCAAGTCTGAACGATCTAAAACTTCTGCCAAAGAAGTTTCCTCATATCATTAATAATATGATTTCAGGTGATTTTCCTCTGCTGTGGTTGAAAGCTGAATCAAGATCTCTTCCTAGAGCTTCTGGCCCCACCAAAACATACTTAGACCAATAGGAAGCTTTTTATTTTTCATACCACCAATTTTTCATATTTTCGACCCAACTTCTATATCTTTTCACAAGATTATAACATGAATCGTGGTATAAAATCTTTTATGGAAACGCTACGATTATTTTTCTTCTTTTGCTCCGCGCACGCATCCCCAACTCTTCCTCGCTTTTCCACTTGATCATATACAATGTAGATGTGGAAAATCCTACTTCTACATCCATGAAACATAAGCACACACACAAGAAAGTAAACAAGCAAGAGATGTATAAGAACACAAGATATACGTGGTTCGGTATGATTACCTACGTCCACGGGGTGAAGGGTTGATGATCTTATTACTCGAATTGAAGTTACAAGGATGTTTCTAGCTCACAAGTTCTCTCTTCCTCACTTACAAGTACTTAGTGTTCTCTCTCTCTTACTGAATGCCCCCCATAACTCTCTACAAAGCTCTCTATTTATAGCCGCGAGTGCTAATACATCCGAGTTACAGTGTATGTCATGGTGTATCTTCTTTGATGTTCTCTTCGGCTCTGGTTGATACC
The DNA here is from genome assembly GCA_023531295.1 of Papaver armeniacum. Taxonomy (NCBI): domain Eukaryota; kingdom Viridiplantae; phylum Streptophyta; class Magnoliopsida; order Ranunculales; family Papaveraceae; genus Papaver; species Papaver armeniacum. The sequence goes on from JAJJWW010012236.1 coordinate 97,226, forward strand.
CTGCCCGATGTACTAGGCCGAGCTTGATAATGTTTCCTTATGTCACCTCTTCACCCGATGTTAGTGTCTTTGGAGAATGCTGCCGATGTCGCCCGTGATACCCTTAAACGAGTCTTACTTTGACCGAGTCGTCCTTATCTTCTCAACCACTTAGTCAGTGCATTTATTGTTGATGTACCTGATGGTTGTCACGTCCCTACTTTACATGTATTGTCTTCACGGGTTCATTTCATATCTCTTTTCTTGCGCCAAGGATGAGTGATAGGATTCAGTGCTTCACGCTTCTTCTGCCATTAATGTCTCGCCTCCCAGGATTTCTCCACCTGTATCTGTGGATTATTTACACCTACATTTATGCCCCTTCTTTCACTCGTGTGATCGACACGAGGGGAAGAAACCACTTCGGCTTCCACGTCCTTTGTCATGCCGTATTCCTCGCCATGTTGTTCCCCACTCCCGCTCGTCTTTATGACCGGTTACCTCTTCCGTCGGTTACAATTTCCTGGGGTATAAATCCTTCCCTTAAACCCTTGGTTTCTCATTGTGCCTTCTTTTTCCAAAATAACATTCTCTCTCCTTCTCACCGTTGCTCTGACGTCTTCTTACCCTTTGATCTTTTCGAGAAATCTCAATCCTTTTCGCCTTTTGCTGATCTTTTGTTGCTGCAGTCACCGTGTTTTCATTGTTTGTCTTCATTTCTTTCAGTTTGAGTTCTACCTTTTTTGCTTCTTTAATGGCTTCTGCTTCTTCAACTCCTTCTATGACAGAAAAAAGGTGCGTAATTTATACCTTTTCTGAAGACGATGATGCTCCTCTCGATTCTTTATTTATTATTGATAGTCCTTCCCATCATGATTCTCGCGCCCTGAATTCTCTTTTCTCTGATGGTTCTCCTTCATCTTTATGTAGGAATGATAAGAAGGCCTCCAAAGACTTGATGGACGAACAGTTCTTTCAACAATTGAAGGATGACTTCAATCTTCATGATTACAAGGTTACTCTCTTATCGGGCCAGAAAGGAGTTTTGAAGAGAAGTGATGTCACCGGCTTCTCCCACTCGCCCGAGGAGACTGTCATTACCAAAGGTCAGCTAGAGCTCGGGTTGCGCTTTCCTCTTTATAACCCAAGTCGTTCATTAATGTATGAAGCCCTCTCCAAGATCCGCCCTCATCGAGCCTTGGCTCAGTGGAATGGTAATACTTTCCGCATCATAAATGAGTTCGAAAGGCGAAGTATGGGCGGCTGTACTCCTACTGCTTAGTCGACATATGATCCTTCCCAAGCGGGCAATTATACTCCTGCCAGTTTTGCTGCCAACTATCGGAGTGGGACTTCTACTAATGGAGATCTTGCTGGTTTTGTTTCTAGCCCTCACCGCAACAAGGTTATCCCCGAGGGATTTAAGAAGCTTCTTTTGGACGAGGATCCTGAAGGGAAGATTACTAAGACGACTAACAAGCATTCCCGTCATACAAGTGACGTAGCTTGGGATCGAGTTCCGTTAGGCATCTATGGTCCTCTTTATAGTGGCAAGTTTTCTCCTCCAGCTGAGCCCTACCCTTTCTGGGTCGTTAATGTTGATCGGGTAAGTTCCTACATCTTGGTCGATGTCGGCTCATGTCTTCAGCAATGTTTTAATTTTGCCTGCTTTTTGTAGTTCAAGTCCCAGACCGCCCAACTGGAAGCTCTCGTTCCTCAAAAGAGAGGTTCTATCACAGGGGCCGAGGAGGAGACGATGAAGGTAACAAATATACTGCTTTGTTTACAGTACATGTACTTGCCCCTATTTGTTGCCTTGAATGTATCTGACGAAGGTTCATGTGCAGAAGTCAAAGGTTGAGAAGAGTGGAGCTGGAGGTGTAGTTCTTGGAGATGGTGAGGACCCCGAGGATTGGCTTCCTTTATCTCATTTCCTGGGGAAGTCTCCTCAAAAAACCGCTGATGTTTCTTCTGCCATTGTAGGTGGTAAATCCATGGGGAAGGGTAAGGAGACCAAGGGAGACTTGTCTTCCCAGGGAAAAACTGTGCCCCAACAGTCACCTGGTAAAGGGATTGTTATTGCTGATGGTGTTGTGTATCTTGAATCTAATGGTGATGATGATGAAGATCTTTTTGATGGAGAGGAAGAGGCCAATGGTGATGAAGAGGAGCCGAAGCAAGTGGAGAAATCTGGTGATGGTGGAAATAATGTGGTTACTCGTGGCGAAGAGAATATTACTTATGGGAACGAGTTGTTGGAGCCCATTTCTCTTGTGGTTCCTAACTCGGGCGGTACCACCTCCTTTACTGTCTCGGGCCCTATGTGCAATTCTTTAGGGGCTCTCATTTCTCCTAACTTTGGTTCCTTGTCCGATGAGGAAATGATCAGTTCTATAGCTTTGTACTCTGCTGGTCTAAAGGGCACATTTGATCGAATTGTAAGTTGTTTTGTTTATCCATAGGTTTGTAGAGTGAAATGATCACTAATGTTTACAATATTCCTAGGCGGTCAACAAGGAGTTGCTGGATGCTGCTATTCGTCGGAGAGAGCTAGCGGAGAAGGAGGATCTTCGGCTTCAATTGCAGCGTGAGCAAGGACGGGCCCGAGATATGGAGAAACGATTGGACGATGCCCAAGGTACTTGCTTGAAACCCACGTCTTCGTGATTGATTCTGTAGTGCCAATATCTTAAGCTTAGTATTATCTTCTTAGCCGAGGTGTCTAGTATTGATGCCGACGCCGCTTCAGAGTACCGTTTGTTAAAAAGAAAACTAAACATTGAACTGGATCATGTTGAGAATCTACTCCAAAGAATTGTGAATAAGGATGACAAGATAGATTGGCAAGAGTCCGAGCTTGAACAACTTCGAGATGAGTTACAGCGGTTTCAAAGATTTGAGTATGTGCCCGATGAGATGGATAATCTCCGAGCAAGCTTATCTCGGTTCCAAGGGATTGTTGTAGATAAGACGTTGTTGGCCAATAATTTGGAGAGTCAATGTGAGAAGTTCAGACATCAACTTAGGGATCTGCACGTCGATCGTAAGTGGCTTTTGAAGGAAAGATATACTGCCGAGCTGTCTAATCAAGAGTTGAAAGAAAAGCTCAGACAACTCGAGAAGGTATCCCAAGAGTTAGAGTGGCTTCAAACTGAGATGTCGTGTTTGCGACTGACACATGATCGACAAAAGGCTGATTGGAAAGATCATAAGAAGCACTGCCCCACCAATGAGTTCAATGAGCGGTTAATGTAAGGAGGCTCGGAGCATTACAACGAGCTAACAGCGAAGATATTGGCCCTTGAGTATAGTTTACTTAAGTCCGAGGATACTATGAAATAAGTGTTTCCATTGTTTGAAGGTGTTATTGTGTGTAATATGTGTTGGTTGTAGTCGTTCTTTTGTTATGCTGCCCTTGTCATAATTCTAATCGGTGTATTTTCCCCTGTAGCCGAGCAAGAGAAAGTGAAGTTGTTGGAGGAGGAGAATGTCCGACTGAAGGCGAGGGAAACCCATCTGCCTGGGCAAGTAGCCACGGCTGAGGCGGCATCGACTCAGTTGACTCAGAGTCTCGCTGCTGAGAAGGAGAGGTTCAATTCCGAGCTAGTTGTTAAAGTGAAGGAAGGTGTTAAAGCGGTAATGGATAAGAAGCGAGCCGATGCTGCTGCTAAAAAGGCCGGTTCAGGATCAGTTCCTCCAAAGGCATAGATGGACCTTTGTAGTTATGCGCCACTATTCTGCTCTTTATGTTGGGCTGTAATTCATGTGAACACATTTATTTTCTTTCCTGACTCTTTGTTTTATGGGGTGCTGCGTCGCCAAACGGTTATTTTCTTGTTACTTGACATTCTCCCTTATGTCGTTTTGTTCATACTTTGGTTGTCTATTAATGTTGAGCTTGTTATTCCCTGCAACAAAGTGTGTTAACATGTTAGCATAAATTCCATTTTTGTCGAACACACTCAACAAGGAGGGTCATCGGGCCCAATGCCATGTCCCGATTGAGGTATCTCATCACCGTCATTTCGATCTAGTGGTATATTGGTATTTCCTAAACTTTATTGGCTCGATATCCCCAAGGAGCTATCAATTAGCTACCTTGGGAAAGTGATTTCGGCCACTTGCGATGGGAGCAATGTTGTATGCTCGATTGTCGAGTACTCATGCCCCGACAATCGGCCGCTGGTTTCCAACCACCAGAGCCCTTAGACTACCTCATCACTTGTACACTGCCACCGCCCCGAGTTCGAATAGCCCATCGAGTGTAAGGCACCTCGGCACTTGCACACTGCCGTCGCCCCGAGTACGAATGACCATTAGAGTGTAAGTCACCTCGGCACTTGCACACTGCCGTCGCCCCAAGTACGAATGACCATTAGACGCAATTGTCATAGTTCCTACCCCACGTGGATTTTTAAGGATACGACTGACAAGATATCATACCTGTTTTCGCACCTCTCATGGGTGATACAACTTTAGGTGTCTAGTGTTCCACGGTCGCGGTTCGGGTGTTCCGTCCGGTTTGAATATCTTATATGCCCCTTCTCCCACCTTTTCTACAATCGTGTATGGTCCACCCCATCGCGCCGCTAATTTTCCTCCCTTCTTGTCACATTCATAACTGGGTAGTTCTTTCAGCACTAACTGCCCAGGCTGTAATTCTCTCGGCCGAACTCGCTTGTTATATTCACGCTGTAATCGTCTTTGATAGTTTTCCATTTTTTTTGCAGGGCCATCTCCCTAGTTTCTTCTAAGTCATCAAGCTTGGCCAAGATCAGGTCTGCCGAGATGTTTCGTCTCCAAGCCTCAGTTCTTGTCGTAGGTATCATTTTTTCTGTAGGGAGAATAGCTTCGGTGTCGTACGTTAGCATAAAAGGTGATAGACCAGTGGCGTCTCTGCTTGTAGTCCTATAAGCCCATAGAACGTTGTAGAGCTCCTCACACCATTCGCCGTATTCCCCGTCCAACTTCTTTTTTAGGTTGTCGGCTATGGTTTTGTTTGTAATCTCGGCCTGCCCATTACTTTGTGGGTAAATGGGTGTCGCCTTGCTCTTTCGAATGTTATAAGTGTTGAATAATAGGTCGATATTTTTACCCTGCAATTGTTTTCCATTGTCCGAGACGATTGCAGCTGGTACACCGAAACGGCAGATAATGTGCTCCCAAATGAAACGGAATACGTCCTTGTCTCGAATATGTCTCAGGGGTGCCGCTTCTACCCATTTGGTAAAGTAGTTCGTGGCCACTATCAAGTATTTTCTTTGTCCCGACCCGACATGTAGTGGTCCCACGATATCGATCCCCCATTTGCCAGGGACTAATAACTGAGTTCAAGGTGACTGCTGGTGCATGTATCTTCTTACCAAACTTCTGGCACTCATCACAGATTAGAGCCATGTGCTTAGCATCTTCATTCATGTACGGCCAAAAATATCCCATGGTCTTTGCTCGGGCCACCAGGCTCCGCCCCGAGCTATGATTACCCGCTGCCCCGTAGTGCAATTTATTCAAGATCGTGTGCCCCTCTTCTTTGCTTAAGCATCTCAATAACGGTCCTAAATAGGATTTTATGTATAAGACACCCTCTCGTAACTCGTACGCCGCTGCTTTGCTTTTAATCTTGTTGATCTCGGGTCGCCCTTTTGGCAGTTCTCCCGTTTCCAAGTATTGGTGAATGGGTTTACGCCAATCCCCAGCCTCATATTTATCGGTCGTGGTCACTGCTACATATGCCTTGAGGTCTATTGGTTCGGGTATAGATGGCGTTAAAATTCGCATAACTCGAATGCCTTCCACGTTCGGGTCTGTTAGCATCGAAGCAATGTAGGCTAGTGCATCGGAGTGGCGATTATCTTTTCTACAGATATGTCGGTTGGCCGACATAAAATTGGGCGAGTTCCCAATACTTCTGCAAAATCGGGTTATGTATGGCGTATTGTCCATTGACCTGTCTAATGACTATTTGGGAGTCGCTAGTGAGCCTTACATCGTGGATTCCCATTTCGACTATCATTCGGAAAGCATGTATTACCGCCTCATACTCAGTAACATTGTTTGTTGCCTTAAATCCGAGCCTAAACGAGTGAACCATCGTCTTCCCCTTTGGCGTAGTGAAGACGAGTCCTAAACCGGACCCATCTTTTTTGGACGACCCATCTACAAATACTTCCCACCATGTCGGGTCACAGTATCGAGGAGATCGGACGGATTTTCTCGGTCTTCCTCCATGCCCGGGATATCCTCGACCCCATCCTCCTCGTCCAAAGGAAAATCGTCCAAGAAGTCTGCCACTGCCTGTGCCTTTACTGTTGTCCTCATTTCGTAGAAGATGTCGAACTGCTTAATTTGAGCACTCCATTTAGAGATCCGTCCCGACCTTGATGCGTTATTGAGTACTGATTCTATGGACGACTTCGTTAGCACACGGATCCTGTGAGTCTGAAAGTACGTTCGTAGTTTTTGTGTCGCCCATACCAAAGCGAGAATGAGTTGCTCGATCCTGGTGTAGTTCTTCTCGGCTGGATTCATGGTCTTGCTTATAAAGTATATAGGCTTCTCTTCTGTCCCAATATTTTTAACCAGGACCGCACTTATTGCATAACCCGTTGCCCCGAGATATAAGGTAAGCACTTCATCGAGCTCGGGTCGTTGTAGCACCGGCAGACTCGCTAGGTGTTGTTTTATTTTTTGAAACGCTTCTTCGCACTCCTCACTCCACCTGAACTTCTCCCCTTTTTTGAGTGTCCCGAAGAAGTCTTTGCATTTGTCGGAAGATCTAGAAATGAATCGCCCGAGTGCGGCTAAGTTGCCATTTAGTCTTTGTACGTCTTTCACCGTCACGGGAGATGGCATTTCTACCACAGCCCTAATCTTCTCAGGATCCGCTTCTATGCCTTCGTCCGTAATTATGTAACCCAAAAATTTACTCGAAGTGACCCAAAAAGCACATTTAGCAGGATTGACTCGCATCTTATATTTCCTCATAGTTTGAAAAATTTCACGTAGGTCGCCAACGTGGTTGGATGCTATCTTGCTCTTTATCAACATATCGTACACGTAGACCTCGATTGTGTGATGAATCTTGTCTTCAAACATGTCCTCCACTAACCTTTGGTAAGTAGCACCCGCGTTTCTCAATCCAAATGGCATTTTGGTGTAACAATAAAGTCATATAGGTGTGAAGAACAACGTATGTTCTTGATCCTCAGGGGCCAATGGGATTCGATTGTACCCCGAGTATCCATCCATTAGCGTGACTGCCTTATACCCGACTATTGACTCCACTAGTTGATCGATGCTGGGGAGAGGAAAGCTGTCCTTCGGGCAGGCCAAATTCGATGCAGATCCTAACTCCCCCGTTTCTCTTTGGTACGATCACCATGTTAGATATCCACTGTGGGTATTGAGCCTTTCGAATGATTCCCGCCTTTTTTAACTTTTTCAACTCGGCCTCCACCGCTGCTTGCAACTCGGGTGCAATTCTCCGCATTTTTTGTCGGATTGGCTTGAACTTGGGGTCTATCCTTAGATAATGTGAGCATACATCTAGGTAAATTCCCTCCATATCACGCATCTTCCAGGCGAACACGTCCATGTGTTCTTTCAACAATGTTATCAATTGTTCAGTCTGCTCGCCCGTTAGTAAGGTTCCGATTCTTACTAATTTCGGCTCTTCTGCAGTACCTAAGTTAACTTCTCGGGTTGGCTCTAAAGCCGAGAAGTTAGGTTTCGATTCTTCAACCGATGTCGACTCCTTTGATTGCTATAAGACCTCTTTTTCTCCCTCTTCATAAGTTACAATAGCCTGTGAAAGCACCTTTTCTAGTTCTTCTTCGGCCTTGGCTTCCTTAGATTTGTTCTTTTCTTGGCGTTGCCTTGATCGTCTTTCCTCATTTTGCTGGATATCCAACTGCATGCATTGTCTTGCTGCTTGGGGATCTCCCAATACTTCCACAACTCCTCGATAAGATGGGAATCTAAGCCTTTGGTGGTACGTCGATGCCACCCCTTGGATACCCGCGAGCCATGGCCTGCCGAGGATCGCCTCAAATGGTGACACGACGTCCACAACACAAAAAGTAGTAAGCGTGTCCAGGTATCCTTCTCCGTCCGAAACTCTGAGTGTGACTTCTCCCTTTGGTACTGTAACCGTGCCGTTGAAGCCGTAAATTCGATAAGTCGAAGGAATTAAGATGTCGTCTGATAATTCCATCCTCTTGAAAGTATCATAGAATAAGACTTCGGCCGAGCTTCCACTGTCCATTAGGATCCTCTTAACTCCCCATTCTTCAATAAGTCTGGTGATCACTAGTGGGGCTCCATGTGCTTGGCCATTCGAAGGAACATCTTTAGCTGAGAAGGTGATCGGTTGCATCATCCACGGTTCTATTGGTAAGGTCTTTGCTACACTAAAGATTTCCTTCCATGCTCGATCCCTCTTACAAATCCTGAAAGTGATACCCATCCCGAGATCAAATATTTGTGTGGACGAGTGTGAGATGGTGTTGCAGGTGAAATGGGTTCCCCTGTCGATCCTTACTTGGTGCACAGGAACATTGGGCTGGACTAGCGCCGGCGCTTTCTTAACGAAATATCGCAAGTACCCGTCTCGGATCAAGTGTTGAACAATATCTTTTACTTCTCGACAATTGTTAGTTGAGTGCCCTCGATACTGGTGGTAATAACAAAACTCGGGATGGTTTCTTGTTTCGTCGAACTGGATTCCCCTAGTCTTCGGGTATCTGATGTCGTTTCTTTTTTCTACTTCCATGAATATTTCCTCTAATGGTGCATTCAAGGGTGTGTAGGTTCTCGGTTCGTGTCGTGGCTTCTTTCCCTTCTCGACCCATTCTTTCTTGCCCGAGACTTGCTGTGGGGTTACCGGCCTTTTCTCGGGTCGTCTCAGATCTTGCATAGGGACAGGCTCCGCTGCCGTGCTGGCTTCTTGGATTCCTCTATCATGTGCTCCTTCTTGTATCTCCTCCAATGCTATGTAATGTTCCTGCATTTTCCTCATATCTCTTAGCGTCTTTGGATTTTCTGTGTACATTGCTACCCAGATGGGATCTGACTTTCCCAATGAATTCTCAAATCCAAATATTTACTGCTCAAGTGGAACCTTCCCAATGTCAGTACATAATTTTCTCCATCGATCTGTCAAAGATCTCAGAGGTTCTCGAAACCGTCGGGCTAGTGTGAATAATCTGTTTACCCTTGGGCGAGCAATGTTATTATGTATATAGGTCTCAAGAAATGTTTCCACTAGGGCCCCGTAGTTGCCAATGGATTCATCGGGCAAGGTGTAGAACCGGTTTTCGCCTCGCCTTCCGGACTTTAGGAAAAAATTTGCACAAGAAGCTCTTTTGCACATGACTATACATCTTGATGTGTTCTCGTAGCTCTTCCAAATTGATAGGAAAAGACATGCGTGATACATCTTGATGTGTTCTCGAAAGCAATTGGTACGACTCCTAATATTGATGCGCTCGTCAAACCTTGATAGGAAGGTGTTGAGGTAGACTCGAAGGAGGAGCATTTGGCGCCCGGGGGGGGGATCCTCTTGACGGCTCAACCTCTTTTTCTTTTTCCGCTTTCCAAGTATATTCCGTACATTTGAACACTTGTTGGTAAATGGTTTTTTTGCATTTAATTGTTTGAATAAAGTTTTTTTTTTTTTTTTTTTTAACCCTTTGTTCCGCCAATTTGTCGTCTTACCTCATGCGCCCGTCTTCCTCAACAACTTCTTGACCATTTGCTCCAATTGCTTAATCTTAGTTTTGGTTGTCGTGTCGGGTCCCCTATTTTTTTTTCTTCCTCGGCTGAGGAGTTCTCGGGTGGTCCGTACCCGCTTCTTGTTCGGTTAGGATCGGGTACACGTTCTCGGCAAGGAGTCGGGGTCCGAGTATGTCTCGATCAGGTACTGTTACTAGAGGCTCCTTGGCTCGAAGATCCACGCGACCCAGATCTCCGATTCCTGAGCCGGTTTTTCTCGTGCTCTAAAGCCAGATTTCTTCTCTGTAACTCCCTCATGAAATCTTCCTGCCTTTTCTGATTGGCCAAGATCGTGAGTAATGTCGGGTCGGTACTCTCGTGACTGGAGTGACCATTCACATGGTTCCGTACTGTTAGTGGCGGCGCAGTTGGTGGAGCTACTAGAGGAGCAGTGGTTGGGGCGGCTGCAGCTGGTGGAATATCCCTGTTGGGGTTGCCCATCTCCAAACGTACGTGCCTAAGCCTCTCTCCTTCTTGTTCCAAGGAGAATCGATACTCTTCACGCTGCCTTGCTAGCCTCCGGATCTCTCGTGTAATTCGTGCTTCCTCATCGTCCTCAGTGTCCGATGCGGTCCTTCCATCTACCATATCTCCTGGCCTCAGCTGGCTCGGGTTGATCCTTAATCCTCTCGGCGAGAGATCATCATCTCGGCCCAAGTCAACTTCCTCATCGACAGTTTTCATGCCACCACCTGGCGCCCTAGATTCTTCCTGCTGGTGCTGTCGGCTACTTTGTTGTCGAGGATCTGTTACTCCTTCCTGCATGCTAGTGCCAGCTCATCGTACGATTCCTCGAGTTACGCCAAGAACCGATGTGCTTGCCATCTGCTTGGGTTCGGCTGATATTCTTCGGCTCGCCCGTCCCTACCTACGTCAGCAAAACAGACAGCACCTCACTTTGGATTGTTTTCAAAAGGTTAAGAATGAAGTACAATAGATCTGAACTTCAGAGGGAAGAAAAAGTTCAGACAAGTACGATTCCCTTTTGCTACAGTGTGCTGAACTCAGCAAATTAGGGGGTTTTGACTAACAAGACGAATTTGTGACAAGGGGTTATGTCACGTCACTTTCGGTAGTCTCCCTACGCATTAATCATTATTTGTCCTACATTCCAAGTGCCAGAAATCATTAATCTTCCGTACCACTTACCAGAAACTTTCTTTCTTGGCCTTATTTTGTACTGATTACTTCCGTCAATTGTTTTGCCGGCTGTATCAACTACACCAGTTGCCAAAAGTAAAGTTTCTCGACTTTGTTGGACTTCCAATGATGCTGTAAGATTCTTATTCTAGGATTAGGATGGGACTACTATCTAAGTACTCATCCTGCCCCTTTTCAGTCTTTGCTTTGGAAAAATCCTAACTCAATGGTTTTGAGCTGGTTTTGCCATTGCTGCTGTTGAGTTTAGTTATCCGTGAGATGAAGTTTCGCTCTAGCTTCTACAAAGCATCAAAAATGATCTTTTGGGAGCTTCAAAACTTTCTAACAACTCATCTTAACAACTCATCCTAACCGGAAATTAACGTTAAGAAAGTGTTTTCGGAAAGAAATCGCGTAGTTGAAACTTAAATGATGGGGTAATCGAAAAGAAAGTGTTTTCAATAACTTCGTTCAATCGGATGGTAAAGGTCTTGCTTTTAACAATAGCAAACTATCTAGACTTCAACACGAAACGAGGGATCTAAAGATTTTCATAGAGAAAATCTAAGAAAGTAAAAACTCCATAAAAGATTTTAAACTAGATTTTGAAATTAAATTTTCAACTGAGAACCATAAGAGTCTTTCACTTAGCATCAACTAATCATCAAAAGATGTCATAGGAGCTTTGGAATCTCTCTTAGATGGTTAGATTGCAAGGTATCAAATGATGTTACACGGTCCCCTTAGTCGGCGCCATAATGTAGATGTGGAAAATCCTACTTCTACATCCAAGAAACATAAGCACACACACAAGAAAGTAAACAAGCAAGATATGTACAAGAACACAAGATATACGTGGTTCAGTATGATTACCTACGTCCACGGGGTGAAGGGTTGATGATCTTATTACTCGAATTGAAGTTACAAGTATGTTTCTAGCTCACAAGTTCTCTCTTCCGCACTTACAAGTACTTAGTGTTCTCTCTCTCTTACTGAATGCCCCCCATAACTCTCTACAAAGCTCTCTATTTATAGCAGCGAGTGCTAATACATCCGAGTTACAGTGTATGTCGTGGTGTATCTTCTTTGATGTTCTCTTCGGCTCTGGTTGATGCCCTGCCCGATGTACTAGGCCGAGCTTGATGATGTTTCCTTATGTCGCTCTTCACCCGATGTTAGTGTCTTTGGAGAATGCTGCCGATGTCGGCCGTGATACCCTTAGCCGAGTCTTACTTTGACCGAGTCGTCCTTATCTTCTCAACCACATAGTCAGTGCATTTATTGCTGATGTACCTGATGGTTGTCACGTCCCTACTTTACATGTATTGTCTTCACGGGTTTATTTCACATTTCTTTTCTCGCGCCAAGGCTGAGTGATAGGATTCAGTGCTTCACGCTTCTTCTGCAATTAATGTCTCGCCTCCTAGGATTACTCCACCTGTATCTGTGGATTATTTACACCTACATACAATTATGAAATCACAGTCAATTCCTGAAATGTAGAGGGAACAACGACTACCACTGGCTGTTGCATAAGATGTTCTTTCCAAACCCTATTTTGATTCTTTCTTTCTTTCTTGCCTCTTCTACAGATCTTTTTCTTTATCCATACTCTAATAGAAACCCTTAAACGTAAGGGTTTAAGGTATTCCTTCGTGTTCTTCTATATTATGATCTTATTTATTTAACGAAAAGTATCTGTATTAGATTGATTAGTTTTATTCTATTCTGCAGTTACCATTCTTCACTTTCCCACGATTTTACTGGCGGTCTTTTTTGTTACACAGTGGTGGAGCGACTTTTGTGGGTTTTATTGATTAGGTTTGTGAAAAGTATTCAAACAATATCTTCTTCTGATTATTTTCCATTTTTTTTGTCTTCTATTTGATGATCTTGCGATTTACACACTTCATACGTCTTCTTCTTATTGGTGTTGTGTCTTCTTAGCAGACGACTAGGGTTAGGTCATGCTAGATTATCAGAGAGGTGATCAATCTTACTTTTTTTTTTATGTTTTTTTCTTATCTATCAGTGCTTACGGATAGAATTACACTTATGACAATCGAGTAGTATGCCATGAGGTTAGCACCTTGATTAAAACAATATTCATATGCATGTCAATTGAGTAGTATGCCATGAGGATGGCACCTTGATTAAAACAATATTCATATGCATGTCTACCAAATGGCAGTCAGTTGACACAATATGCTACTTCCCGAATGATCTAAAGCTTTGTATTTTATCATCCAAGCTGGTTGTATGAAAGAATGTATACAATGATAAAGAACAAAAATATGTTCAGCTAAATGTCCTACATGTCCTAAAACTATTAAAGAGAATTAATATTATATAATTTATCCCCGTTAAAAAGAATGTATACAATGATGGCACCTCTTCACCTTGAGATAATTATATGAGATGCAAAGGTTAGACAAAGAATCATATTTATTTTCTACAGAAATACCTTCATAGGCAGCATACTAATGTGCTCTTTCGCAGTGGAAGAATTGAAGTCTAACAAGTGCTTCTTCTGCTGTGTGATGGTTTATTATTGGCCCTAAGTTGGACTGAAAAAACACGGTGAATATTTTGAATACATCCGAAGATTTAGCATTGTATTATTACTGATTGGTTAGGATTTTATTGACATTGTCTTGTAAATCATACAAAAAATATATCTGTTATCGGAGGTGGTCTGTCAAGATTTCATGCTACATTAACATTAAGATGGTTTGATAACACCAGGTAAGGTTAAGTACTTTGACATCTCTTGATTTACTTGCTTAGTGGTCTTGAAAAATCCTCCAGCATATCACACTTCTGAAATGATTAGCTTATATGTAATAATTTGTGCTCAATGATTTGAGTTTGAGTTGATTACAGGTTTAAAAAATGAGTAAGTTTGATATTGATAAATCTATGACATGGGCAGAAGTAACAGGGTTTCCACTGTACAGGTAGAAAACCTTAGTTGCTCATATTCTTCCCAATCCTTGCATTAGATCTTTGGTTTTTGGAAATTTGACGATTTGTTGAGATTTGATAAGCATTGCAGAACCGGCTCAAATACGCTACCATAATCCAAAAATTATTGGCTAATATTTGAAATTTGTAAAGCTTCCCGAGATCTGTTATTGTTTAAACCTTTTTTTTAATCATTATTTTTCAATATTCAAGTTTGCGAACTTCAGTTTCATGGCAGACTCCAGAAAGGGAGAGAGAGGGATCTCAAGTCTAATTTTTTACTTTAGCAGTAGGTGAAAAATTGAATGTGCAGTCCGTAAAAAGTGAAATGATATCATTATTGTCGTTCATACCGACAAATTGTTTGACTGAAATTATATGGTGCTGGCACTTTAATATTGTTTCAGGTAATGTGGTATTAACTTTACTGGATTTAACTTGATTGTGTTTCATGTACCCGAGAGGTCAGGGAGTAGCCGATGGCCATGGAGGTTTAGGCGGTAAAGATACATGATGTACTTTTCAATCTACTGCTATGCCGGATTTATAAAAATTGCATGTAATCTTAGCTTCGTTAATCGGGAACAGCCAGCCTTGCATAACATACTAACAGAGGTTGATAAAGTCTCTTTATCGGGAATTTTAGTCCAATTTTTTTACTCAAGCCAGAAGCAATTTCTTTATGTTCTTTGTATTACAAGATGCACCTCCACTTGGGACAACTACAACATCGAGAAATTAACTAAATATAATCTTCCCCTAGACTAGAAATTTATTAACCGTGCAAACTAATACAGGAAAAATTATTGATATGTGTACATTTATTTTATTGTTATCCAACTCATATATTGTTAACAAAACATTTTCAAGTCACTAACATTGCCTCTATACATGTTCCCAGGAAAAGAAAAGGTTTGCAGTGGAGGATGCATTACTCAAGGTCTTCGGGGGTGGAACTGGATTACCAGATTACAGTTGATGAGTCTAATAGGAATAAAAATATTTCACCATGGGAAGATGAAGTACCCACATGGACTGTCTGATCTCCACATCCAGAATTTGTCTAGGATGGCCAAGAGTAGAGGTGTAAAACGTGCCGGCCCGGCACAACCCGGCACACGAAGTCGCGTGCTTCACGTGCCATGTGCCATGTTGTGTTGTGCTAACGATTTAAACGTGCTGTGCCGTGCTGTGCTTTACGAGTCAAAAGCTAGGCACAGCACAACCCACGGGCACAGCACACGAATAAACGTGTCGTGCTGTGCCGTGCTGGCACACGTGCTATAAACAATTTGAAATCACTTAATGTATACATTAAGTCAGACATTATCACAAGAATTTAATTAGACAACATATCATTTGAAATTATTTCAAGTAAAATTAACAAGTTTGTCAATAAAAAGAAATAACCCATCAAATATAAAATTGGATTATTGTCATGTAAATTAATGTTCTAGTTAAATATAGGTGACGACATTATAACAACGATATTGCAATATATTTTCCAAATATTAAGGTATTATATGTGTTGTTATAAATAAGCCAACATAAAATGTTAAAAACTAGCTAGGATAGTGACTCTTTTGTGAAATATACAAAAAATGTGATGTATTATGCCCTGTTATATGGTGTATTTGTACATGTTATGACGTGCTCTCTTAACGTGTTGTGCTGGGCTGGGCCACGTGCTTATCCGTGCCGCGTGTTGTGCTGTGCTACTATGCCAATTAGTCAAACCCAGCACGTCCCATTTAACTAACGTGTTGTGCCGTGTCTTTGGGCTAAGTCACGTCTTTGGGTCAATTTTGTGCTCAAATTTTAGCGTCTTTGGGAAATTGTTGTGCTCGTCTTTGGCACAACCCAATTTACACCTCTAGCCAAGAGTACCCCAATGATATCTGGCAAAGAAATGCAGGCACACAAGAGCTGTATTGGACAAAACTTGGATTGGAGATCATATTTAGTTGCATCTGATTTGTTTAGGAAATTGCATCCATGATATGGACTAGGATGAACAAAGAACTAAGGTTTGTTAAAGAATGAACACATATGTATTTCATGTTTTTTGTATTATGCTACATTGTCATTATGCGAAAATGTAGTATGTACAATTTATTTCATGTTTCTCTTTGCTATACAACACCATTGTCCTTTTGCCGTTTAGGGTTCTATTAAATATAGATCAACATAAGTAATATAAACAAAGAGACAGGACTAATAAATCCAAGTTCAGATGGTGACGTCATACCTCCTATTGCCGAGTAGTATATGAAAGCTAAGTTAGATTTGTGATCACCGATCTCAGCCCGTGCAAAGCACGGGCGCAACACCTAGTACGTCATAAAACAAGGAAGTTTCTCTCCCATCTCCAATTAAAAATTTAGTATTTCTAACCACCTCATTATGAACCCAACGAATACCAGGAAGGATTGTTGACTTCACACCAGCTGCCTTGATTCTACCATCTCTACAAGTATATTTAGTCTCTAAAAAACGAGCCCATTTTTTACTGGAAGATTTTATACTCCACCACAGTTTCATAAGCATGCTTTGTACATAGTTCTCAGACTAGTAAGACCAAGACTCCCCCTCCTTCACTGGACTGCAAAGTTTATCATAACCCACCACAAAAGCTCTAGACAGATTTGAATCCCCCGACCAAAGGAAATTACGAATTACACGCTCACATTGCTGAATAAACTTAACTGGCCATTTATACACACCCATATTGTGTATAGAGTAGCTAGAAAGAACATTTTTTATAAGCATGAAAAGGCGAGGGTACCCAAATATACGTCAAGCTAAAACTTTTCCTACCTATAAGTCCTTTCTCCGAAAGTGATTGTCTATGGACTGAGTCGAGACAATACAACTAATCGGTTCACACTTCGTGTGATCGTCTATGGATACGAGATCGAAACAATACAACAATGAAGTATTTTTACTTGATACAGAGGTTCGGACTTAACCAAATACAATAGGATTGCTTATCAAGTAAATAGGAATTAACGTTTGTGTAATTATATTTACTTTAAAATATAAAGTAAATGACACAACAAGATTTTGTTAACGAGGAAACCGCAAATGCAGTAAAACCCCGGGACCTTGTCCAGAATTGAATACTCTCAGGAGTAAGCCGCTACACAAAGTTAAACCTAACTTCGTATAGTTGAGACCAAGCAACTAAACCTATGTTCACCTAGTTCCGTCTGTATTCCCACGCCTCCAACTTATGAATAAGTCACGTACTTGGAACAATTCCTTTGGTTCGTATTCCAAACAGTAAAGGAACAACAAATCTGTTTGGTATCAACTCTCTTCAACCAAGTGATGTGAGTTAGACAAAGGCTCTTCTGTTTATCTTAACATAAACTCCTTCGACAGGTTCTTAGATCTATCTTATTCTCAACTACCGAAGTAATTGTTAAGATTTTACAATCAATACTTTTAATCACAAAGAATTGTATTGATGTCGATCTACACAACTAATTAATCCAATCTACCACAAGGATAAACCGATTATAGTTGGATCCTCTTATACCGAAACAAGTATTGTGCACACCAAAGATTATGAACCCCAAATCAGAAATCTTCAATATCTTCTTTGTCTTCAAATCTTCTTAGATCTTCAATAAACACCTGCACACAACAACTTGAATCTCTTGTGATCAATCACGCACAGAACGGAGTCTGTTAACAATGGATTATCACAAGATCGTCTTTAGCACTAACAACAGTCTAAAGATCCTTGTCGAAACTTCGATCTAGTTTGCGTGAATCTTATATCAGAAGAGAAGATTTGCAAGCATAAACAAACTAGGTGCAATCAAAGTTCAACCACCGTTAGTCAATCAAATCAATCGAAAACAAAAGATAAACCCTCAATTATCTAGTTTCCCACCAACGGTACTCGTAGAGCTTCTCAATCCCAAAGAAGACTTTAAACTGAGCGGCCATAAGAGATTTCGCCTAATTAGGTTACTCTCCTCTCCGAATAGGCGGCTACACCAGTAACAACACAACTGAGGAAGTTTGCTGTCACGAAGGATTGGTTTGCTAGAAATGCAAACTTCAAGTATTTATAGACAAGGAAGTTTGTACACCAAGGAATTTCCAAAACCGAAAATATTCTCAAAGATATTCAATACATTCCAAATTCGGTTTTCATAATTCCTGGAAATGCTCTGTCCAAAATAATGATCGAAAATCTCTTTGGAAAATCTCAACTAGTAAATGCACATTACTAATTCTCATTTTCCTAAAATAAAACTAACAACCTTAAATCAAAGATTCTTAACTTATTTATTTCGATCCTGGGATTTTCTTCATGTAGCTATTAAGGAATAACTTTGAACAATAAAACATAAACATAACTGCACATGTTCAAAGTATGCCGACATCCTTACTTTGTAAGTCCTCTTTCATACTTACAACCTTGAAACCGATTTGCCACACTTCCAAACAAGTTTAGAATTGGTTCATCTGACTTTCAAGAACTACACGATTGATTAAGAAACAATCAATCACAAATCATGTGTTTAATGGTTCTATCAAAACAAGTTTCGGTTCTACCTCCATGTGAGTACTGTGCATAGTCACACTAGCTTTCCAAAATTCGGTTGACTAGGTACTAGGAATGGTTCCCCACATATATATGGTATCTAACTTATATGTGTTGCACATGTCCATAGGATCGGTTCCCCTTTGCCTAAAAACGTGTTGCACATGTTTATAGGATCGGTTCCCCTTTCTTCTATAAACCTTGTTGCACCTCATACAAGGATCGATTCCCCTTTGTAATGTGTTGCACCTCTTCATAGGATCGGTTCCCATATTTGGTTCAACAAATCACAAACTCAATCATACCATCTCAGGTGATTACTTAAGATCGGTTTGCACTAGTAAAAGCCATACCAATACATAAGTCAGGCCTTTGTGAATAGTTTTACCAAGAACACAAACAAGTCGTGAGCGGTTATACTAAATCACACATATTGGATGTTCACAACATATGCAATGAATAACAATCCCAATAACGCATGGGGATTTCCTTTTCGATTCGTAAACAATTTTATGAACTTACTTCCTTAAAACACATGTAAAACATTGTTACTAGGATGAAATCCTCACCTCATACCCATACATTATCACAATAGCATTCAAACGATTATGTTGATGTCTTATCTACAAAGTTTAATGGTTAAGAAATAAACATAATATTGTATTCCTTAATACTATGTCTATCTAGAGTGTTCATGCTTCGCAGTTTCGTTTTCAATATACACGACTTGAAAGATACGTTAGGGAATGAAACAGTTCAAGTCAAATATCACTAACCTCAAGTGGAAGGATGATGTTGTCGTTGTAGCTTCTTACTTCTTCACTTCTTCAAGTCTTCGCAATACTTGTAATGTCTCATATCCTAATACTTTCAAGCTAACCTATACGAAGTTGACTCTAGTACTGAAAAGGCGAGGGTACCCAAATATACCTCAAGCTAAAACTTTTCATACCTATAAGTCATTTCTCCGAAAGTGATTGTCTATGGACTGAGCCGAGACAATACAACTAATCGGTTCACACTTCGTGTGATCGTCTATGGATACGAGATCGAGACAATACAACAACGAAGTATGTTACTTGATAAAAAGGTTCGGACTTAACCAAACACAATAAGATTCACTTATCAAGTAAATAGGAAATAACGTTTGTGTGATTTACTTTAATCATAATAAAATAATTATAATGCGGAAATATAAAGTAAATGACACAGCAAGGTTTTGTTAACGAGGAAACCGCAAATGCATAAAAACCCCGGGACCTTGTCCAGAATTGAATACTCTCAGGATTAAGCCGCTTCACAAAATTACACCTAACTTCGTAAAGTTGAGACCAAGCAACTAAACCTATTGTTCACCTAGTTCCGTATGTATTCCCACGCCTCCGGCCTATGAATAAGTCACGTACTTGGAATAATTCTTTTGGTTCATATTCCAAACAGTAAAGGAAAAACAAATATGTTTGGTATCAACTCTATTCAACCAAGTGATATGAGTCGAACAAAGGCTCTTCTGTTTATCTTAACATAAACTCCTTCGTCAGGTCCTTAGATCTATCTTATGTTCAATTACCGAAGTAATCGTTTAAGATTAAGCCAACAACACTATTAATCCAAAGAATTGTGTTGATGCTGATATACTCAATTAATCATCCAATCTATCACAAAGATAAACTGATTATTAATTGGATCCTCTTTTTACCGAAACAAGTATTGTGCACACCAAAGATTATGAACCCACTATTAGCATTTATTACTCGTACGGATCTGTTACTTGTCAATAACACTCTTTGACATCATTCATTACGTCACTATTTTATAATTGTATTACAGTTTACAGTTCAGTCGGTTTCACCTCCTGTTATTTGCTTTTTCATGTTCTGTAATTGTAATGTCATTGTCTATATAAAGACATAACTCTGATCAGTTGTAAGTGAACATTATTCAATATCAAAAAACACTTCTTACATGGTATCAGATACCAAAAGGGAATTTTGACTTCTCTGTTCTGATCCTA
Source organism: Papaver armeniacum (assembly GCA_023531295.1). NCBI lineage: Eukaryota > Viridiplantae > Streptophyta > Magnoliopsida > Ranunculales > Papaveraceae > Papaver > Papaver armeniacum. The sequence continues at coordinate 117,655 of JAJJWW010012236.1, forward strand.
CCTGTTTTTTTTACCCTAACTTCAACCATCACCATTAAACCTGCAACTACTTGCTTCAACAATGGTGAGAACTACTCAGAATCAGATTGCATCTACATATACTTCCGTTGTTCATCCTAACCTTCGATCTAATCCTTCACCACTATTTCCACCATTAACATCTACTTCTTTCCAATCTTAACCTTCTTCATCTCAACCACCACCACCACCGCCATTAACTCATTCATCACCACCACCACAACAACAATTTGTATCTTCTCCTAAACCTCATTCACAACATACACCTATTATTTTTCCTCATCATACATCGGCACCACAACAACGATACCAACAACAACAACAACAACAACAACACCAACAACAACTTTTACCATTTCTTTTTCCTTCTATATCTCAATCTTCTTCTCAGTTTTACAATCCTTTTTCCTTTCAGATTCGATTTACGATTCCTTTTCAAAACATCTCAAACTTTGTGGGACCGACCAAGAGGTCATGGGGCCGGCTCTTGGTGGCCATGGGACCAATGGATGGTCATTCAAGCAAACTCTTAATTGTTTGGAAGAAGTTTGAACCTAATATGAGCAATTGAGCAAATTAGGTTAAAATCATTCAAATATGCGAGACCGGATGTTTGCAGGCCTTGGAGCCACCCTTGGTCGGTAAAGAGGATGTGCTCGTGTCACCATAGTGTCCGTGTCTCAGTCCTGAGAGTTTCAGTATTTTCCGATGCGCATTTGAGCAACATTCTGAGAAAATATGCAGAATCCAGGGTTTTTGCTGAAACTAGGAAAAATACATGAGATGATGAAAAATAATAAATGAAACAGGAAATTGCAAGGTGTGGGACCAGCCACGGCTAGGGCATGGTCGGCCGGCTAACAAGCATGGTCCCACACTTTCCCAGTTTTATGGGATTTTATGTATTTTCTCTGATTTGAGGGAAATTCCATGAAACTGGAGAGTTTGTTGAAATTAGGGAATTTCCATGAGATGAGAGAGATAAAATAATAATAAAATAGGGAATGGTAGAGTGGGGGACCGGCAATGGCCAAGGCATGGCCGGCCGGCCAATGGGCACGGTCCCAGAGCACTCTTCCCAATTTTATGTAATTTTCATGATTTTAGGAAATTTTCATAAAATCAGAGAGATTTGTTAAAACCAAGGTATTTTGTTAAAATCAGGGAGTTTTCATGGAATCAGGAAACTAAAACAACAAACAATAATAAAATAGGGAATGGTGGAGTGTGGGACCGGCTAGGGCATGGCCGGCCGGCTAGAGCCCGGTCCCACGAGTTTTCCTAATTTTATAATATTTTTCATGATTTTAGAAAAAAATCATAAAATTAAGGAATTTTCATGGTTTTAGGGAAATTTCACGAAATCAGGGAATTTTCATAATTTGAGAGAAATAATAAAATAATGGGGACGTGAGGTGTGGGACCGGCCACGGCTAGGGCATGGCCGGCTGGCTGGTGCTCGGTCCCGCGACACCTTTCCCTAATTTTATTTCTTTGATAAAATCATGAGATTAGAGAATTTCCTTGAAACGAAGGAGATTTGCTCGAACGAGAGAATTTTCACGAGATCAGGGAAAAATAATAAAATATGACAAAATATAAAATTGGGCGGGACTGGTCACGGCATGACCGTCCAGCTGATGAGCCCAGTCCCCTGGCGCCTTTGCTAATATTTTATTATTATTGTTTTTCCTTCCTATTTTGCATAGGTTCATCGTTCATTCATATTTTTGAAATGTTCGTTTGCACATTCAAATGCTGGTATGTGCATTATTGCTAAGTACACTTGCACCATTTTAGTTAGGGCTTATTCGATGCTCAGATGCCTGTCTCGTTGAATATTTATCACTAACCCGTGGAATTCTGCTGGGAAGAACCACGAATTGAAGTGACGAAATATAACGAAGAATCGTAGAATATTCTTTGGATATTCGGGCGATTAGAGATAATTAATCGATGACTCTATACTAGCGGGGCTTCCTATCTAGGAGCATTAATTATTCGAGGGTTGAGCAATATGAACTTTTGGAGTGTCATATTCCTCTTGTATAGTCAGGGAAAACATGGTTGCATCCTGAAGACGTTATTGCTATATACTAGCAGACATGCTGTCTAGGAGCCGTCCAATCTTGCGATTCTATACAGTATGAGATGTGCCGTGGTCTCAGCTGGGAGACTACACATCTACATCTTCTCTGAGAGACTTTCTCGATCAGAGGTTTTATGGCATGAGCTTTCACGCTTAGAGACATGAGTCTCAATACTCATCCGATTCTTAGGATCCGGAGTAATTGCGAAATTGCTCAGTATTCATGAGATGTGTCGTGGCCTTAGCTGGGAGACTACACATCTACATATACTCTGAGAGACAGCCTTCTCAGTCAGAGATTTATGGCATGATCTTTCATGCTTTAATGAGAGACATAGGCCTCAATACTCATCCGATTGCCGGATCCGGAGTATAGTTTTACAATTTTACCCTTTGTCGAAAATCTACCATCTACATTAAGTCCCCTGCTTAGTGAGGAATAATCATGTTCCTCAGTCAGCATTGAATGGTGATTTTCCAGGTACAAACAGAAATAAGTAATTGAACTTAGTCATGAGATAAGACATTACCGGATTTCGACTGAATGAGAAAACCATGGTTTGAGCGGAAACCCCAGTGGCATAATAGAGCATCATCCAGTGAGCATAAATTGGTGTAGAATCGTTGATTCGATGGTGGAACCTTGGTCGTTTTAGGATTCAAGGGCCGGGCCCGAAAAGAAATCCTTTTATTAGGAATAGACGCTCGTTCTTTCGTTAGTTTAAGGAACAAACAAAATAGATCTGAGTCTAATGATAAAAATTTTGTCTATGAGCTTTCACGAAAACAAAATTTTATTTTTTAAATACGTGAGATTTCACAAAGTGGAATAAAATCTCGTTTCAAAGGTGGATGCTCGTACGAGAGAATTTTTTTTTTTGAACAGACGTACGTCTGTTAGTAATAAAATTTTGTTTATGAGCTTTCATGAAATTTTTTATCTTCGATCTTTCGGAAATCTTTGAAAATATACTCTAGCTTCAAAGACAGATGCTCGTGCGAGAAAGCAAAAAATATATAGATATATTTTTTAAATTTACGTGAGTTTCACGTTAAATATATATATATATATATATATTTAGCAAAATCAATGTTTTGATTCTGAACAACTGTTGAAAGTAGACAATCATACATGGTGAAATAATGTCTGTATTTGAGTTTTCACAATTGTAGAATGGACGTCTGTCCAATTTTGAAAACCAGTGAATGTTCACATGGTAAAAATTTACGTGGGTTGTTCACGGTTTTATGAAAATTAAGTCATGATTTTTAATAATGAATTTTGTTCGTCTTTGAAGGTTTAAAGGAGCGAACGAATTCTCGAGATTGTAATCACTACAGCTAGTGAAATTGTAAATAGGTAAGAGTTGGATGGTTACCATTTTTGTAGACTCTGTTATGAGAACATTTATTCCATGATTCATTGTTCTGTCGAAGCCTGCGCTTTGTATGAACGATGTGCTGAAGTAGCCACTTTGCGAGAATGATTGACTCCCTTGATGATACTTCAAAAGATGGTGTTTCCAGAGATAACATCTCTACGGAAAAAACTTTAAGAAATGGTACTTCTGGAACCTCTGGGTGATGGTGAGAGATCCTTCATACTGAGTTGTACTCCTGGTTATTTCATTAGCTTTACCATAGGATGATCGTGTAGTGAGATCCTGGATCAATGTAGACTCCACGGAAATGGAATAAAGTCTACGGGAGCGGAGAACCCAGAAGTAAGGACTACATGATGTTAGCAAATGACGCGTAGTCCCCAGCCGTTTCTTTGGTGAGTTGTTAGCGCTCCTTGTGTCATGACTTTGCCCGTGCAATTAGGATCATGAGACCAAGGTTTGTTATTTCTCCATCGATTGACGATCTTCAACTTGTTCCAGAGCAAACAACTCATGAATCCAGCACTGATGAAGAAGTCGATGTAAGTATCCTTTTTCGTGCAGGTGATCGTGGCATCTCCTTGAATGAAATAATAATAATAATTGTTGTTGATAAATCCAGGAAGAAATCATTGTAGATAAGCATCATGTTGATGAAGCGTGCTCTTCTTTGGGATATGGGAATATGGAGAATTCCCGAAATCCCGAACCGAATGGAGATAGCGGCGTTGCCAATGGAGATTTCGGCATTGCCGAGCCTTCAAATGATTTAGAGACTCCCCCAGTAAGTATATCTCCTGTAATATCTTCATATAAGTATGAAATTGCTGATTTGTGAATGAATGAATGAATGAATGAGAATCCATGTGAGTATACGAGTAATTTTGCTGAAATACGTCACCAGAAAATTTGGACTTCAAACATTTTAGCAAAAACACCGTAGAATCTTCGTTCAAAGTCAGATTTTCGCGATGCATATGTATCTTCAAGACCAGAAAATATCCAAGCTTTATTAAAAAAGATTTTTGAGTTTTTAGCATGTTTATGGCCTGAAAAAGGCGAAACAGTAAACTTCCAGGAGACTTTCAGAACGTTTTCAGATTGTATATTGTCCAATGTTTCGGCCACATATCCTTTCTCATTTCTTCAATTGCTTTGAATTTCGGATATGTTGTAGAGTACAATCATACGAAGAGAATGGTATATGACCCATCCCTAGATTCTTCACCAATTACTCCCAGCTCGTAGGTTTGTACATGACAGTATAAAATCATCTCAGACGAGCTTGCTATAAAACACTCATGTTGTGCTTTTAGACCATTCGATTGTGTCTTGAACGGTTGTTGAAGGATTTAATGTCATTGATTCATTCGAGATCAGGACCCTTTGATTGATACATGAGCATGGTGCTTGCAGTGCCATCTTGTTTCTGTCAGTCGTAGAAACATCACTTCTGAAACCCTAGTCACGGGACCATAACTGAGGTTGCTCTCAAGAGAGGATGATGCAATGACCATGGTGGCATGTCCCAGTGGTAGCATTCCTTTTGCGATGATTGACTAGCACTGGATATCCCGGAACCACGAGTGTTGGAATGTGAAATTGATCATCATGATTAGTGGACCGTCAGTCCCCAATATTTTGTTGAATCTCTCTCTTTCATTTTTCGTTCTTCTGGCAGGACCTAGATCGAGGATCCGGGTAGAAAAATTTAGGTGGTAGAAGTTGGATGTACCTTGATGAAGGACTTGGCGAAAAGACCTGGTGGACACTGTTCGACTGTGAAAGTTATGAATCCCGTCTAAGAATTGTTGCTTGCATGTTGTATGCTCAGGAAGCTGTAGGAACCTCATATGACGTCGGAATCTGATGCTTGACCCAAATTTTTGAAGCTAAGAGACTGAGTTGTCACATGAGAAAAGAAACTAAATTCGGAGTTGTAGAGGTCAGCCAACGAAGAGTGCACATTTGTGATTTGTAATCCCGTACAGAATTTTCAAACTTCATAAACCTGGCTATAAAGACCATATCTTTCAGCTCGTATGTCCGATTAATGCGCCCTTTTTGTATGTTGTAGAAGAGACATAAACGAACATCTTTTGTTGAGGAAGTATTGTCCCATTCCTCACCTATTGGTACATTTTTGCAAACCCATGGCCTGAAGTGTGTTGTATCTCATTTGTAGAGGTGGTGAGAACATTTTGTAGAAGACTTTGGATTATGCCCACCAGTCGTGCCAGCTTTGGGAAGACTTTCATGTGAGCATGTTATCAGGTCTACACATCTTGATATGAATCATCGGTTCTTATAAAAGTCCGCTTCATGTGTAACACTTCAGAGAATGATTAGTTGGTGAAGCCTTGAGGATGTTGCTCCTGAGACCGTTGTTGGTGCTGAGACCATGAATGATTACGCTCCAGAGATTATTGTTGATGCTGAAACCATGTTTGAAGTTGCTCCAAAGACCGAAAAGGCTAGAACCATGATTATAGATATAATCTTTGCTTATTCATCCAGTGAGCCTCTTACATTCACGAACTAGTTGATGAGTTGAGCGTCGCTAAGATGAAGGTGTACTGAGAGTTCAACCTGAATGCTCCGAAAGCATAACTTTACCAGAAGCGGCTTTGTCAGTGAGTCGATGTTGTTGCGGTAGATAGTATCAGCAGTTTTCATACTGGATGTGATTGGTGAAGAGAGAAAGTTCCTCAATCATGCAGGGGATTGTGATGTAGAGAAATCCCGTTGATGAAGTTTCATGGAATCACCTCAGGTTGCCCAGTGTATGTTGAAGGAGTTAGTGCCATCCATGTATGAATGATGTTGCATATGCTTCAGAAGTCTTATCATGGGATAATGAAGACTTATCGATTGTAGTTTAGTTACACTTTGATCGTGCTGGTGTTGAATCAATGTGTCATCGTCGAGATATTTGTGTTGTACTCTTTGATTGGGAGTACAATTTGATGGATTCTTAGATGCTTGAGTGTTGAAGAGTATATTCCTTAAGCATCGAATGTCTTAGGGGTTTGATCATCTCGGCCCTCGAGTATCTTCTGTTGATTCAGCATCCCTTTCGTTGCGGTAGTGGGATTCGACACTTGTGTAGATATCAGAGCTTTATGATTTTGTGGAACACATGGACTTGCAGGAGAAACGCAAAAGTGTTCTTTGCCATGTTTGGACATCAGTAATGAATGTTTCATTGCTTGATTCGGAGAAACGTCAGATTCAACCACTTGGTAAAATACTAATGCGGTGAAGCTACCATTCATAACGTCTTGTAGAGTTGCTAGCATAATTAAGTCCCCATGCTAGGATAGCATGTGGGGAAATAAATGACATAGACATGGAATGAGACTTGCCTGAGTGCGGAACCTCTTGATGAATGTCTATGCATCTTTTGCAGGTTCTTGCTTCAACCTAGTTAAAGTTTGAAATTCCTCAAAGTACTCTGATGATGGAATGTCCGTCAAATCTTCTAGATCAGAACTTTCTTCGTTGGAGAGATGTGTAACAAAAGGCGCTTTGTAAGTACCCATCTTTTCACCGTGGATCCACGCTCGTCTGAAGGACATGTCATATTCTGGATCTTCTTGATTATGTGAAACTTGGTTTTTTTCCAGGTTGAACTTATGTTCACTTTGAGAGTGATGTAGCCATAAGTATTTCCGAGCGCTCCTTTAAGGTCTCTGATTGAGATGGGAGCATGAGTAGCTTCTTGTCGAGTGATGCATGTGGATCCGATGGTTTTCAGCGGAATGTTGTTGATGGCAGTGCCAGCATCGATCAACATTCTTCCAAATTCGTTTCTTCTGACTGTGGTAAGCGGTCCCCAGTCGTACATCTCTTGGTCTGTGGCTGGAGGCTCAAGAATTATTTCGGAATGGACTTCTTGACACAATGTGGTTCAGTGTTGTGAATATGTCTCTCCTTTATGCCTTCGACAGATAGAGCAATTCACGTTCGACCAAGGATTGAACCGCCTTTTTGATAGGTTGTTGAGAGAGTGTAAAGGTTCTCGATTTGGGAGAGGATTCTTGTGTACTCCTTCAGTCCCCAGTTGAAGCTATTGTGGATCAACTTTCTCTTTGAAAATGTGCTTCAAAACTGCGCAGTTGCTTGTGGGATGATTGACGAACCTGTGGAAGCGGTAGTAACGAGGACTTTCTATGTCTTCTTCAGTTGGTTCTTTCTTGACATATGGCAACTTGATTGCACCATCTTGGACCCAGACATCCAGGAGTTCGATCACCTTTTCAATGGAAAAGGGAAAGTCAGGTGCTTCTTGATCAAGAACTCTTGTGCGTTGGTCAGAGGCTTGTGCATCTTGCTTGTCCTTGCTTTGTGCTTTTGAAGGAGTTGAGGTATGCTTGCGCGGCAGTTTGGCTTTCCGTTTGCTCCCTTCTGCAACAGTGTTTATGGAAGGCTGGAGGTTTTACTGCTTATTGATCAGACGTCTGCTACTTCGAGTGTCTCGCGGTTCTTCATAGCTTTTGTTCTTTCCAGTAAAGCGGGCGCAGTAGTTGTCGATCTCTTCGCCGCTTCATGAAGCTCTGAGAAGGTCTGGAAACGAAGATTTTCCAATAAAGATCTGTAGACCGGGATCATACCGTTGATACACAAGTCTACCAGTTGCTGCGTGACGTTTGGATCATGACAGTCCAGGGCCTGGACTCTGAATATTTTCACGTAGTCATTGGGATGTTAATTCTTCCTCTGAAACAGTCTTCCAAGATCAGATAGAGTAATTTTCTCTGAAACAAAGAAGTACTTTCTGTAGAAGGCGTTAATCATTTCTCCCCAATTGTTGATAGTTCCTGGTGCGATGTTGTTGTACCAGGTGTATACCCTTTTGGAAGTGGAATCCTTTGCGTAGCAGCAGGGTACGTAGGCTGGTGACGATAGACATGTGATGTCTTTTTTTTTCCGTGGTTCTCCAAGATGCGTTCCAAATCTTCCCGAGTAATGAAATTTGATGATTCCTTTGTTGATGGATCGTCTGCAGCTTTGCAGACTTTGTTGCCATCCACTGTATGAATTGAAACTACTTCAGGATCAGCATCTGGGGATGTCTCTTTTTCTTTTCCCTTTCCTTGAGTCTTCTCTGACATCTTGTCAGGATAATTAAACAGCTCCTTCTATGTAGCAGCCATGTCAGTCTGATTCTTGGCAAGAGTCTATTGCACTTTGATGAGATCAGCAATGGTAGGTGGTGGGTTTCCTCTGACTTCTTCAGGGTGTCTGACGGATAGAGGATGACCTTCCGTGTTAGTGTGAGGAGAAGTAATATCACCACCGCTAGTGTTAGAGGATGGAATTGTTTCTGTAATATCCTCATTGTTGTTGTTGTTGTTGCTAGTGCTAGCGTCGTTTGCATTGGAACCTGTAACTAACCCAGAATTAAGACCAGCCATCTTGTGAAACCGTGAGATTGCAACCAAGAGATTAATCTCCCACTGTGGTCGCCAATTTGTAGATGGGGAAAAACGATTTGCTGGTTTTACGGAATTGAGGAGACGTCTGTGTGGAGACTCCTTGAACCGAGCGAAATGTTGAACTGATAGGTGTTGTAAAACACCTAATTTTATATCTATTGTTTATGCTTTCTTTGCGAGTTTCTTGTGAATTATGTATCTTATGTGTGCTTTTGAGTTTTTTAGGTGCAATGGAGTCATTTGGAGCAAAAAGACCAATTGGAACTCGTTCAAATACAAGATTTCTACTTTTCATTGTGTAGAGGACGAGAAGATGAAGACAATGGCGAAAGAACGGAGTCATTCTGAGTTCGTATGAAGAAGTTATGAGCAAAACAAAGACTCATAAGCAAAGGGCAAAATGGTCATTTTATTGGGAAGTGCTGTTGGCATCCCAACTGGATGATAAGGGACACCTTCCTGTTAAGGGGCAGTCAAGTTCAAGAGAAGTGCTAAAGGGAGTCCAGTCTTTTACTTAAGGGGCTGCCAAGATTCAAAGATTGATTAAGGCAGACGCCAAATTATTCAGGGCCCTTCGTCTTCACTGTTCTTAAACAGAAAACAAGCAATGGCAGATAGAGTCTGATGATCATGATGATGATGGATCTTGATTAATAGTATATTCGAATTTGAATACATCATTGGGTTCCTGGGGACGACAGAAAGCATGGGTATAAGCTTGATTTCAAATCAGGGGGCTCGAAATGAAGGAAGTAATGTCGATGATCTTGGCAGAGGATTATTGGTTGCTACCATTGAACCAGAGCTCGTGATGATGATGATGCTGGAGACGAGAGCTAAGAAGAACGCAGGACTTTCCGCCATTAATGAAGGTGAAGCTAGAATAGAGAACGAACTGTTTGTCTCGATGGAGAAGAGACTGTTGCCATTACTGGCAGTGATGGTGCTCGAACTGTAGATGATAATGGCATTAACGGAGAAGAAGCTGTGGTGCTTTCAACGAGAGAATTCGGGGAAGATATGAGCTGATGCTAGGAGAGAGAAACTGTTGAATTCTCAATGATGCAAAATCGAGTAAAGGGGTGTAGTGTGGGTGCTCGATGGAGCTTCGTGATGAAGACGGAGAAGCAATGTTGTTGCCGTTAGCGAAGAATCATCAGAAGTGATGAAGTAGACCTCGAGAAGGAAGTGATCATGATGATGAACGATGAAATGATAGAGAGTTCAAGAAGAGCATGAAGGTGCTTAGTTGAATATGGAGTTGAGCTTGGCATGGCGAGAGAAGAGAAGTTGATGGTGATGACGATGGAGCAATGACAATGTCTGAACTGGGATTGATGGAGTTTGTCTAATAAACGAATTGACGAAAGAAACGAAGAAGAGAGGACTTGGGTTTCGGATGATCAAGGAAGGAATGGTAGTTCAACTCGAATGTCGCGAACGCTTGTTACCTCAGTTCATCAATACGGGCGAGCACTTCGCAAGGACAAGGCAAGAGAGCTGATGAAGGACAGCAGAAGCTACCATTAGGCTAGTGATGACAAAGAGATGGTGCTTCCATGGGCATCAAACAAATGATTGATTATCGAATGAAGCGATGAAAAGTGGTGAAGACAATTTCTTTCTCTGAGATGAAGTGCCAAAAGGAAGAGAAACACATGATAGCCCGTTGGTGGTGAAACTAGAGATTAACCGGAAACCAGTTGATGGAGAAGATGATGAGGCGAAGCTTTTGGGCGATCAACCGAATCTTAATCGACAGGAAGTTCGGTGAATATTCTCTTCTACCATACTTACAAGACGATGGGAGGAAAAGATGAGGATTTGATCCCCTCTACATACAAAATATATGGCTTTAATGGCACTGCAAACAAACCAAAGGGAGAGGTTCATATGAGGGATACCTCTACAAGGATTATCAATCGATATTTTATTCGTGTGGTTGACGTGGAATCTCCATACAATGCGCTGATTGGGAGGCCATGGCTTCATGAAATCTTGGGAGATTGGAAGGAGTCGCAACAACTGAACATACCTCGCGAGGTGAATGCCTAGAGACAAAGAATATTATGGTAACAAAGAAGCAAAGGATATGAGGAGCAAAAGGCATAAGAAGTGAATAATCAACAAAAACAGGAGAAAAGTAGCAATTGAAGTAATGATGCGAGAATCTCGACCAAGAGTATATGGGAATTCAATTAAGAAAGAAAAATGAAAATACATTGAATTGTGCGAATACTTCGCAAAACAAGAATCAAATAATGAAACTTGAATGAGATGAAGTTGGATGTGATTGTTTGATTGAGTGCATCAAAAAGGTCGGGAGACACAACTCTAGAGACTCCATTGAATGAATTATTGCCTTCCAAGAAAGCAGCATTACATACGTTCGAGAGAGTCATGGTCAAGAGCTGGAGCTAAGACGAGAAGAGGATTGAACCTTTCGCTTCTTAGTTAAGAGAGGATTTACCCTTGCGATGAGAGTTTTACCCTTACTTTTAATCTTCGGCAATAATTTCTTCAACTTCAACCTTCGCATACACGTAAAGATAAGAAACGAGGCAACAATCTGTTTTTAAATAAGAAGAAAGGAAGTAATTCTTACTTCACTCATAAGCGATGATGGTATCCTCCACGGATCCTTTTTGTAGCTTCTTTTCAACACGGCTATCCGAAAGATTTCACACAAAAGAATTATAGAAAGAAAGCCAAATCTGAAGTCGGAAACATACCTCTTTCTTCTTCTCGGGCCATTTGAATTCAAGGATGATACCTGCGAGATTCGCGGGAAGAACGGGCCCGCGATATAAGGACCATTTAAAATCGGTACAACCCACCATTTCTCATCTTTGGAGTGGCGAGGAGTAGTATTATTACCGGATGCCAATCAATGTCTTGCATGAGTAATTTATCTTCGTGGACATTATCCTTTTTCTTGAGATTAACGCCTAATGAGGCATTCACCATAGTTATCATCTGAGTAATTTTCAAAAAAGTTTTCCACAGTGTATTTCTCAACAGCTATTTCCAAGTCTGCGAATTTGGGATTTCTAACAGTAGGATGGTATAAAGATCCTTTGCCAGCACCACGATTCGCGAACTCAAGCATTAGGCGAATGCAATCGCCACTCAATTGATAAACAGCCCGAGAGAATTTTTCATGGGCCAAAATTTCATAAAATAAAGGCAACTCAGGATTGTACAAGGGAATAGGAAGATGAAGAAGCTGACCGAGCGAGACTATAATCTTTTGATCATCACATTGATGATCGAGAAAAATTTACGTAAAGAATGGATGAGGGTTCTTGATCAGAATGGTTGACAGAGTAAAACCCTTCTCGAGCAAGAACTTCTTCAAAAGATGTTTTGTATCCACGATGATGGAAGCCATTTATCAAGATGGGAATGGATGGAAGATTGGAGATTAAAAAGACCTCGCAAAGAAGGAGAGAATCAAAGAAAATGCAGACAAACTAAAAGATGTAAAGGAGGGAAAAGAAAACTATATAGGGGAAAAGAGCCTCGAAGAAAACGAGATCATTTAATGCGAAGAGACATGAACGGTCAAGAAAAAGTGGTTGAAAGAGACGTGTCAAGAGAAGACATTAATAATCAAAGAGTAAAAGTACAAAATTGAAGATTTTAAAGATAAGTAAGCAACAATATTGTAAAATCTCATGGTACTCTCAAGCAGGAGAAATATGAGGAGAGATAAGAGATGATACTTCATATATATCTGAACTTCGCAAAAGAATAGAGTTGAGATTCTTCCCCGCTCATTCCTTCATCAACAAAAACCAAAGGAGATTTTTCCTTAAAGATCGCTCTTCAAGCAATATTCAAGGAAAAAAGAGGCAAGATGTAGGTTGATGGATCAATAAACGACGGTACTGCGAGGGAGTCGCAGGAAGCTAAAATAAACGACGTGATGGGAAATAACGATACACAAAATAGCTGAAAGACATGAAACCTGGCGAGGGATAAGAAGTGTCGCGAGATTGAATAGTTGTACATTGGCGACACTTCGCGAGACATTCCCGAAAATAAAGGATAGCTTAGCTGTCATCCACTATGTATTACCCTATATAAAGGGTCGAGTTTAAGGGAGAGATCTTTTAGAATGGTTAGGTAAGTCATTAGGAGAGAGAAAGTTTGATTAACGGAGAAAACCAGAGAATTCGTGGAAGAATGCCATCTTATTCTATGTTGCTCGATGAAGCTTCGTGATGAAGACGGAGAAGCAAACCAGTGATGAAGTAGACCTCGAGAAGGAAGTGATCATGATGATGAACGATGACTGATAGAGTTCAAGAAGAGCATGAAGGTGCTTCCGTTGAATATGGAGTTGATTGATTGATCGATGGAGCAATGACAATGGCTGGGATTGATGGAGTTTGTGTTTGATTGATTATTGTTTGAAGTTGGATGTGATTGTTTGATTGAACGTACTCGAGTTAGTGGAATTATATGAACCATGGTTGCTCGCTGGAACAACAGAGAGAAGGTGAAGCTCGAGAACGGTTACTGTTACTGATTGAACGAAGAAGAGAAGGAAGGCTGTGAAGAGATTGAACATGAAGAGAGGTAGCTCGGGTCAAGAAACAGAGAAACATGGAGCTGCTACGTTGATGATGGACGGGATTGGTTGACGGCAAAGGTCTCTGCCATTTGCCTGTGAGAAATTATGATGTCACTGGCCTGTCCAACACGTACAAATTAGAGGCGAGCACGTGATAGTATTGTGGGGCCTGCCTGCTGTACTTGTGAGAAAATAAACACGCTTCTGGCACAGGTCGACGCGTTTTGGAGTAATTTGGTACAACGCGACTCACTGAAGCTGGATAGATAGATGGTGTAGATTAAGACACAAAGGGTCCTCAGAGGATCGGACGTATCAGAAGCTATACGCACACTACTAGAATATATCGGGATGCACTCAATTATCAGTGGGATAACTCCACCGACTTTGCATCTTTATCTAGTACGACTATTGTGGATCGACTAGGGTATTTGATGCCTATAAATAGCTACCTAAACCAAAAGAGAAGGCACTTCTTCTTTTATTATTCCTTTTATAGCTAGAACACAACTTGGGGGAGATCTCTTTATCTTTTAGATATATATCTTTTTCTATCTTTTTGGCCTCTACTTTGTTTTCTAGGGTTTACACCATGAAGTCTTTTCTCTTTCTTCTTGTTATGAACTCCATGAATATGAGCTAGAGTTTTTCTTTTGGTTATGGATTAGTTGGATTTCCAAACATGAGATTTTGTGCAATAAATTAGTTTTCTCTCATATTATCGTCTATGATTCACAATTAATATTGTTACATGATTTGAATGCTTGTTTATCCGAGTCGCGAATCGATTGAGTTTGCTTTCATCTTTATTGCTAGATTAGGGTTTTCAATACGAAATAGTTGTTAATTCCTGATTGCAAGTAGCATAAATATGATTATAGTTTGTAGTGATATATTCTTATGATCTTATGTGAACCATAACCTTTGTTAAATCGGATTAGTGCTTTTACACGTTCGATTGCTTTGATTGGCCTGATTTCATAGAACCTAATGCATCTAGGGAATTAAACTTAATTAGTGCTTTTACACGTTAGGTTGTTCTTTTAGATAGAATTCATATTCGCATCTTTTAATGTGTTTGTTGATGACAAGAGGAGATTAGCGGGATATTCTTGCGATCAAGGTATTCTAGGGCCTTTGATAAAAGTTGAGATTAAAATATCAATTCTAGTTATTGTGTTGAAAACATGTTTGTGAATGAAAACGAAATCCATGACCAATACTTTCTCATCCTTGATTTGCGTGTTTATTTTTTATTGTTTTGCTTTCATATTATTTTAGTTTATAAAAATCAGAAAACCCCGTGTTACTTATAAGATACCGAAACAATTTGACAACCAAGACCTCTCTGTGGGAACGATCCTTTCTTGCCCTTGCTTCATTATATATTTTGAGTAGTAAGAAAGTGTAATTTATATTTGTGTCGGCTGACAACCGGTCATGAACCTCACATAGATGCACTGCAAAAAGGGAGTGCTTTAAGTTCGAGAGATCAATCTGTAGGAGTCCGGCCTAAATAAAGAACAATGGCCGTTCTAGAGTCAATTCGGTCACAAGAGAGGATGGGTTGATCTGTAGGAGGGAAGCTGAGAAATATGTGAGATCAATGGTGATCTAAGATTGTAGGTGTGTTGTGAATTCAGTGTAAGAACTCTCTGAATGATTGAACTTTGCTCAATTGAGAGTGAATGCTCATACGATGAGTTCGTGTAGACGAAAGATTGTCTGTATGAACTTGCCGAGAATTTCTTGTTTAGACGAATGTTCGAGTGTTCGAATCTTCTTCTTTCAATCAGGATTCAGAGACATTTTATAATGCCGGAGTTGAAAACACCATGATCCCATGAAGTGTGACAGTCTGCTGGAATCAGTGAGTGGGGAAGTGGGAAATCGTGTTAAAACCAGTTGCTCATCGTGCGGAGACTTGGTTAATTTTCCACCCACTACTTTGCTGACTCTTCCAACTGATTGCACGACTTGCTCACATTCTCATCGTGGGTGAACATACGTGCCGTAGACCGTCATACCAAAACCCTAGTTAATATCCCTCCATGTGACATGATTGATATCTCGTGATTGTGGAGTCAGTTGTTGACTTTGTAGGACGATGAGTCCATGTATTGTTGAATTGAACATGTTTTGCAAATGTTCTGAAATTCATGAATCAAATATGTCTACTGAGACGAGGTATTATTATGTTGATTACCTAAGACGAGCAAAGTTTGTGTTCTTTGAATTGTCGAATAATATTGATAGTTGAACCAATATTATTGAATCTGAGCAAATATTGTTGGTTCGAGCAAATATTGCTAATCTGAGGAATATTGCTAATTTGAGCAAATATTGCTCGTTTGATGAATTGTTGGTAGCAGGACCAAAATAAATATTAATTTAAGATCTCGATTTTCCGGGTCGAGTAAAATAAATAAAAACGTTGATCATGAAATCAACATAAAATTATCAGAGTATTTGAATCTGCTCAGAATCATGTTTCTACAGAGCTTTGGATTCAAAACCCTAATTTTATCGAAATGATGATTTAGTACAAATCAATCTGTAGAGTGAAGCAGGGATCGGCTACATGGGATGACGAGTCCACCATGTACGCCCAGATGCTCGAATGAGCAAAATACCAAAGTCCCTTAGAGGACCAGTTGGTGAAAGATTGATTAAATTTTGGTTTAATCATTTATTGAAATAATGCTCGTGTGAGCGACAAATAATAAAAACCTGGTCATGAACTGAGAGACCGACCAAGAGGTCATGGGGCCGGCTCTTGGTGGCCGTGGGACCAATGGATGTTAATTGTTTGGAAGAAGTTTGAACCTAATATGAGCAATTGAGCAAATTAGGTTAAAATCATTAAAATATGCGGGACCGGCTGTTTGCAGGCCTTAGAGCCACCCTTGGTCGGTCAAGGGGATGTGCTTGTGTCACCATAGTGTCCGTGTCTCAGTCCTGAGAATTTCAGTATTTTCCGATGCGCATTTGAGCAACATTCTGAGAAAATATGCAGAATCCAGGTTTTTGCTGAAACTAGGAAAAATACATGAGATGATGAAAAATAATAAATGAAACAGGAAATTGCAAGGTGTGGGACCGTCCACGGCTAGGGCATGGCCGGCCGGCTAACAAGCACGGTCCCACACTTTCCCAGTTTTATGTGATTTTATGTATTTTCTCTGATTTGAGGGTAATTCCATGAAACTGGAGAGTTTGCTGAAATTAGGGAATTTCCATGAGATGAGAGAGATAAAATAATAATAAAATAGGGAATGGTGGAGTGTGGAGTAAGGGACCGGCAATGGCCAAGGCATGGCCGGCCGGCCAATGGGCACGGTCCCAGAGCACTCTTCCCAATTTTATGTAATTTTCATGATTTTAGGAAATTTTCATAAAATCAGAGAGATTTGTTAAAACCAAGGTATTTTGTTAAAATCATGGAGTTTTCATGGAATCAGGAAACTAAAATACAAACAATAATAAAATAATAGGCGTGTGGGACCGGCTAGGGCATGGCCGGCCGGCTAGAGCCCGGTCCCACGAGTTTTCTTAATTTTATAATATTTTTCATGATTTTAGCGAAAAATCATAAAATTAGGGAATTTTCATGGTTTTAGGGAAAATTCATGAAATCAGGGAATTTTCATACTTTGAGAGAAATAATAAAATAATGGGGACGTGAGGTTTGGGACCGGCCAAGGCTAGGGCATGGCCGGCCGGCTGGTGCTTGGTCCCGCGACACCTTTCCCTAATTTTATTATTTCTTTGATAAAATTATGAGATTAGAGAATTTCCTTGAAACGAAGGAGATTTGCTCGAGAACGAGAGAATTTCACGAGATCAGGGAAAAATAATAAAATATGACAAAATATAAAATTGGGCGCGGGACAAGTCACGGCATGACCGGCCAGCTGATGAGCCTAGTCCCCTGGCGCCTTTGCTAATATTTTTTTATTATTATTTTTCCTTCCTATTTTGCATAGGTTCATCGTTCATTCATATTTTTGAAATGCTCGTTTGCGCATCTAAATGCTGGTCTGTGCATTATTGCTAAGTACACTTGCAACATTTTAGTCAGGGCTTATTCGATGCTCAGATGCCTATCTCGTTGAATATTTATCACTGACCCGTGGAATTCTGCTGGGAAAAACCACGAATTGAAGTGACGAAATATAACGAAGAATCGTAGAATATTGCTGGATATTCAGGCGATTAGAGATAATTAATTGATGGCTCTATACTAGCAGGGCTTCCTATCTAGGAGCATTAATTATATGAGGGTTGAGCAATATGAACTTGATGGAGTGTCATATTCCTCTTGTATAGTCAGAGAAAACATGGTTGCATCCTGAAGACGTTATTGCTCTATACTAAAGGCACACGCCTGTCTAGGAGCCGTCCAATCTTGCGATTCTATACAGTATGAGATGTGCCGTGGTCTCAGCTGGGAGACTACACATCTACATCTTCTCTGAGAGACTTTCTCGATCATAGGTTTTATGGCATGAGCTTTCACGCTTAGAGACACAAGTCTCAATACTCATCCGATTGCCGGATCCGGAGTAATTACTGAAATTGCTCAGTATTCATGAGATGTGTCGTGGCCTCAGCTGGGAGACTACACATCTACATATACTCTGAGAGACAGCCTTCTCAGTCAGAGATTTATGGCATGAGCTTTCATGCTTTAATGAGAGACATGAGCCTCAATACTCATCCGATTGCCAGATCCGGAGTATAGTTTTACAATTTTACCCTTTGTCGAAAATCCACCATCTACAACTAGGATCGGTTCTCCACATATATATGGTATCTAACTTATATGTGTTGCACATGTCCATAGGATCGGTTCCCTTTGCCTAAAAATGTGTTGCACATGTCCATAGGATCGGTTCCCTTTTCTGCTATAAACCTTGCTGCACCTCATACAAGGATCGGTTCCCCTTTTTGATGTACTACACCTCTTACTAGGATCGGTTCCCCTTTCCCATATTTTGTCAGACATAAAATCACAAACCCGATCATACCATCTCAGGTGATTACTTAAGATCGGTTTCACTAATAAAGTCATACCAATACATAAGTCAGGCCTTTGTGAATAGTTTTACCAAGAACACAACAAGTTATGAACGGTTATACTAAATCACACATATTGGATGTTCACAAGATATGCAATGAATAACAATCCCAATAACGGCTGGCGATTTCCTTTTCGATGCACAAACAAGTTTATGAACTTACTTCCTTAGAACACATATAAAACATTGTTGCCTAGGATGAAATCCTCACCTCATACCATACATAATCACAATAGCATTCAAATGATTATGGCGATGTCTTATCTACAAAGTTTAATGGTTAAGCAATAAACCTCGTATTGTATTCCTTAATACTATGTCTATCTAGAGTTCAAATATGCTTCGCAGTTTTGTTTTCAATATGCACGAATTGAAAGATACGTTAGGGAATGAAACAGTTCAAGTCAAATATCACTAACCTCAAGTGGAAGGATGATTGTTGTCGTTGTAGCTCCTTGCTTCTTCACATCTTCAAGTCTTCGCAATACTTGTAAAGTCTCATTATCCTAATACTTTCAAGCTAACCTATACGAAGTTGACTCTAGTACATAATTAAGTGACTCTTAAGTTTTGATTCACTAAAATATGACAACCAAACTTGACATACCAACGCTTGGTGGGTTCAACCGAGCTATGCTCTAACAAGTACATAATCAAGCGACTCTTGAAATGAGTTTTGATTCACTAAAATATGATAACCAAACTTGACATACCAACGCTTGGTGGGTTCAACCAAGCTATGCTCTAACAATCTCCCCCTTTGTCAATTTTAGTGACAAAACTCTTACAATCATATGGATAAACAAATTACAAGAATTCATTACACATACGCTTGATTCCCGAATTCATCATTCAATCCTTAAATGTCGTTGTTGACATTATAATAACAAAGATAATACTCCCCCTAAAGGTAAGATAGGTAGATTTCATCAATCCGCATGTCTTTGTTATACCAATCAATATGATATTCTACTCCCCCTTAGTCTATGCTTTCACTCTTTCGTTAGATAAACGTTTAAGCACAATGTTCTTTTCCTTAGTGATACCAATCAATATAAAATCAATACCAGTATCACTTGTTTACTCCATATATTTCTCCCCCTTTTTGTCACAAAATGACAAAGAAACGAAAAAAATAAAGGACAACACGAAAAAGAATTTTACAAATCTCAAAATGGACTTGCAAACCTATAGAGTTAAGCACGAGGGTTCCACACACCATTTTTGATAACCAATATCAAAACCGAAACTACAAAGTAATTTTTTTGATATGTTATCAAGGAAACAATTGCCCAAAGCAATTTTCCCAATTTAGTTTAGCAAACCAAAAATCAACTAAGCACCTTAGTTCTTTTGCTAAACCGATTGTACAAAAACAATCGCTTCATTCGATAAGACCAAAATAAAGATAACTCTATTTTTCTCATCAGGTTCTAATTATCCATATAACTTAGACCTTTCAATTTTAAACAAGACAAGTACTAGGTTAGTTAACTAGCATTTCTTGTTAAGGCATGCGATTAGACTTGAATAACCGAAACCTCCACTTTGATAAGTCTAACTAAGATAAACTTAGTTTCTCTTATCCGGAATCGAATTGGACTAAACAACTCATCCCGTAAACCTTTTCTTTCGTTAAGCCATAAATAATTCATACAAACCAATCATAAATCAACTTGCATAATTATTCACCTCAACCGAAAGCAATTGAATCAACATAGACATTAAAGCACCGCAATTGCACCGAAATTTTGTAAGCCTAAACAATTGATACCACACAATAAAGCAAGATAACAATAGTTTTTCTAAACCGGGACCAATTGAATCACACACACATCCATACACACATCATGGAATAAAACATCAATTGAATCGAAATTTCATTAAGCAAAAGCAATATATATATATATATTAAATAAAATCAGGCTTTTCTTAAACAGGAAAACAATTAACTAACAACATTGTTACCTCAAATTTCGCATCCGCTTTTCCAATATGTTTGCATCTTCTTCCAGGGAGAATTGATATCGAAATATCATTATGTTGTCATCCTTATGCAAAACAAAAGAATAACAACAACCAACCTTTACCAAAGAAAGGTTGAAAACCGGTTTTAACAATTGCAAGCAAAAGTTGAAAACCGTCGAAACACATGTGCTTTTATGCTAAACCAAAACCGATTCAACATATTGTGAGTTTTTCACATATTGTTTCTATAAGAACCCCTCATGATCCTTTGATAAAGCCTACCAACATGGGCTAGAACTTAATCCTGCTAAATCAAAAAGTCACCCAAACCATAAGGGTTCACAATATTATGAGATCGAATATGAAGGTAATAAAACTGAAATCAAACATCCCATAAACATCCATAGCAATAATAAAGCATTCAAGCACAGGCTATGTAAATCAAAAACCATCACAATAAAATTATAAATCAAATAATTTAATTCATAATAGTTTTATTCATAATAGACCAAATACAATCATTGAAAGAAATCAAAAATTGATGTTTATTTCCCTTAGGGTTTAGAACCCTTCATAATCTTGAGATCTCTTGCGCTTGATAGGGATGACTCTACTAATTCCCTGAAGTGATCCTTGATTGAAGACTAATTCCTCAACCTGGTGGAAGTTAGGTTCCTCATCATTTACCCTTTTTGAGAGTAAATCTAGTTGCTTGAGAATTTGAGCTTGGAATGGTAAGGATTTTTCAAGACCACGTTTTATCATCAAAACTTCCAACTTGGTTTCGGCACAAGTTCGAGCCATCTTGTAAAACTATTTTTCATAATCGATCATACATGATGAAGGATTCATATTCATATAGGAAGCCGATCCGTTTCCATTGAAATTGAGGTGACCAAAAGAGTCACTAGCCATTTTTTTCAGCATACCTTTCTGAAACTTTTGAAGAAAGTTTTGCATAAAAATCTGATTTGTCCATGATTCCTAGTTTCAGACAGACCGAAATACTCATACAAACCGAAACTTATATATCAATAGTTACTAAAAACTTGTTCATTGATTATGGAAATCAAATATTCTCCCTTAATAGAAAAACCGAAAATTTTAATATTAAGGGTTTTAGGAAAGTGTGATCCTTTGAATATCTTCATAATTCTCGCAAGTTTGAACTATTCCATAATATACACTGAACTCATTAAACAAAAGTTTGAGCACTCCATGAGTCGGTGTATTTCTCCCTGATACTAAGTATCTGAATGGGACAGATTAAGTTCTTCACGGCTAGCAGAGAATTTCTTCTTATCCGACTTATTAAGGACCCTAATTTTTTCTGACCATAAACCAAATTTATTATAGAAATTACTATCATCAAGATATTTAGGGATTACCTTAAGTGTAGATGATCTGGAGTCGTTGTCAGATTTTTCTCTGTTCAGTTTCTTGGTCTTCTTAGGATTCCACTTCTTAGTTTTCTGATCCTTCTTCCTTTTGTGATGAATTGCACCAGATGAGTTCTTTTGAGAATCCTTTGATTTTGGAGGATCGGTTTATATATGCTTTCTTTACAATATGATCTCATATTGTACTTTAGACCAGAGTAAGTCCTTTTAGAATTCAAATAAGAAAGTTGTTGACAATTCTTAACAACATGACCTTTGTTTCCACAATGAAAGCATCGATTACAATATCCCTGAAGAAATGATGAACTCTGATGTGAGTTGTTCATCTTGTGATTTCCTACAAATTTCTTTTTACAAGAGGAAAACTCCTTTTTAGTGTTCTTATTGTCGACATTCTTCTTTTCTTTCAAAGAATGGATTGAACCGGATTTTTTGTACATTCCTGGATGGAATGTGTCCATATGGTATTCGGACATTAAAGAACACATATCATTCTTCAGTCTTTTGACATGTTCGGAAACTGTCTTTATCTTAGACTCACATGAGATTTTTAAGGCGTTGTAATCATCAGTTGCAGTTTTTCTTAACTGCTCAGTTTTCTTTTCTTGATCAATACTTTTCCTTAGTTTAGCTTCTAAGGATTGGATCTTCGAGGAAGAAATGATCTTGAAGGAGTTTATATCAATTTTACATGATGAAAGATCGCGTTTGAGTTGATCATTTTCGGCTTTCATATGACATAAGTCTTCAAGAAGTTTTCCTTCTCTTTTTAGTGCAAGTGTAAGCTCAGTTGCACAAGAAAGAAACTCTTTGTTTAGTTCATCTAGATAAGATGTTACATAATCAACATCCTCTTTATCAAGTGATTCAGAATCAGAATCATTGATTGCGAGCACAGGGCTTAACTTAACCTCTTCTTGAGAACACTGAGACATATTTTCGGAAGAGTATGTAGAGCTTATAGAAGACATCCCTTCCAAGCATTTTTGGAAGTTAAACCCAGGACGATTTTTCCTCAAATCTTGTGATACGTTAACCAAGTCTATCTTAGGTTTTACCTTTCTTTTTTGTAGAATCATTTCTTATAGGTTGGATCGCACCAAACACAGATTGTTAGATCTTTTCGTGTTTGCCGGCTCTGATACCAGTTGAAAAGGCGAGGGTACCCAAATATACCTCAAGCTAAAAAATTTCCTACCTATAAGTCCTTTCTCTGAAAGTGATTGTCTATGGACTGAGTCGAGACAATAAAACTAATCGGTTCACACTTTGTGTGATCGTCTATGGATACGAGATCGAGACAATACAACAACGAAGTATGTTTACTTGATAAAGAGGTTCAGACTTAACCAAACACAATAGGATTGCTTATCAAGTAAATAGGAATTAACGTTTGTGTAATTTACTTTAATTATAATAAAACAATTATAATGTTGTTGTAGGGCCTACGGCCCATAGATGTGCGACCCAACTAGAACCTAGGGTTCCCCTTTACATGTATATAAAGGATATTATAGATATGTGAAGAGACCAATGAATCAATAAGATCTTCTGCTCTCCCTCTTATTTCTTTGTCTTCTTCTTTACAATTATACTACAAAACGTTATCAGACACGAGTTCTACCACGAAGCTAAATTCGAAAACGATGGTTTTTTCTTTTTCCTTTGCGATCAAAAGCATGTATTCACAGTTGCCATAAAAGTTTTGTTAAACCGGGAATCTTCGCATATGTTCGTTATGTACCTCAATCACATAGGATTATCACAAACGATTATGAAGTTTCAGAAATCTTCGTGATCGTCTCACTGGATCTATACTTATGTTCTTGAATGTAATATTAAAAGGTATGAAATTGATGCACATATTTATATGATCTGTCTATAAAATTGATGCACATACTACGACGATTCAGTACCATGAAATGTGATTTTACCATGAATTTTCATATTTTTTTTTTGTAGCCACATGAATTTTCATGATTCTGATTAACCATAAGTATTTGCTTTCTTTCAATATTTTATAACATGTACGTCTGTTTTGTTTCTGCTAATTGTGATTGTGACGTTTGATCTGATCTAATCGTAATTGTTTGGTCTGTATCATACTAGGGAATGATGATGTCTGTTTTTTTCTTTTAAAAATAAATAAATAAATAAAATATTTAGCGCTTTGCCTTTGACACTTTTGGATATTTAGCGCCAGAGGCGGTTGGACTTCTAGCGAGAGTTCAAAGAGTCATGCACAGTAATGTCATGACTCCTGATTCGAGAGAGTTTGTGTTTAAGAGGATAGGGTTTGCTATTCAAAAAGGGCTTGCGGCGCAGCTTGTTGCTCGCTTGCCTGCTATGTAATAATTAATTAGATTATTTCTTAATTTTTAAACCAATTATACGTTTTCAAAATAAAATAAAATTCTTTTACTAAGCATCTTTAATAATCATTATTATCCACCATTTATATTTTAATTAATTAAGAAAAAGTCATGTACGTTATTACTATGCTAATTTTGTATCTAATGCGTACTGTATTCATTCTATGCACATGCTTTGGCTATTAATTACCCCATAACCTCCATCACATGCGTCCGTTTGTGGACAATAATTTCCCTAATTTTTTCTTTATCCTTTCGGTTCCTTTTGATAATGACATATCCAATATAATTGTGATTGCATATATATATACTAGCTATTAAATCTATGAATGATAATTGATTTGATTTAAACTGTGTGTTTGTACTAATTTGTCCTATATGTATGCATATATTATCCCATACCTATTGAGTGAAAAATTTATATATTTTATAATATATCCGTATGATTATGTTGTGATTGACTGGTTAATTTTTTTTTAATTCATACTCATATGTTAGGGCGTAAAACTTGATTTGAATCTGATCATAATTTCTCCGTGCGTCGGTGATTTTCTTTGTGCGTCGGTGTAATTCTCTGGAAACAAGGAGAAGAAGGCCCTGTCCAACCCGGTCCATCCAACTCGGTTTGGTTCAACCCGGTCCATCCGACTCGGTTCGGCCTGTTCCAACCTGTCATGTTCATGTCCTGATCTAGTTAGGTTTGGTTTGGTTTTGGGCTCTAGGTCGTGCGCGACTAAGTCCGTTCCGGTCCTGTCTATATGCAGCAGGAACCAAAATGGGAGGTATGTAACTAATCCAGGTCTTTACACTATCCATTGGGCTTATTTATTTAATTTTTAGAACATGCCTAGTTTTGTATTTTTTTTTTTCTTAAGATAAGTCCATTAACAGTCAATTTAAATTATGAGCGCTGATCTCGATCATTAAGAATTTTGGTCTTAATGTTAATTTGTTTTCTTGAATATGATATCGGTAGTTGAATGGTGTGTTTTGTTCGATTGGTTGTACCAACTCGATTCAAATATATTTATTTTGGGTTTAGAAGTATTTGAACACCATTATTGCGTACTTGATATTTTCTTCCCAAATTTTGAATGTTCCGTGGAATGTAATCCACTTGCTCGACTATTAATTTGTTAGTAGTTTCAAAAGATACATTCAAATAAAATCACATGTATTCCAATTTTTGTGGAAGAACTCACAAAAGATGATATGAGTCAGAAAATTTCCATTTCTCTACTTCATCCATGATACTAACGAACCAGTATATGTTGAAGTATGACAACAAGAGAACTATCTTTAGTAATATATTCAACCTAAAGTAAGTGGTTGACATGTATAGTGAGATTCTCTTGCCCTGTTGAGATAAAGAAATTTCTCAAATTACGCTAAATGTGGCAAAAATTGAAAATACAAAGAACCCCGAAGTAATGAGGGTTAGACGTACTGACTTATATAAAGCATGTGAAAAGGGAAATATATATCATGAGACAAAGATGAAATCAGCTAAAACGTAATTCTATCTCCCATCATAAACGAAAGAGTTGGAAATGCACCTGGTCATAGGTGTTGGTATATACAATGTAATGTGTGTATCATAGTAGCAACCAATTTACACATCAACTTTAATGGCAACAAGAATTTTGCCTGACCAATTGACTATCTTATTCGGTTGAACTAAATCCAATGTCTGCACTTATGGAATGAAAACACGAGACATAAATTATCTAAAGCACTTGAGATATATTGGGTGAAACGTAAAATATATTCACTCTAATGTAGTTGAGTTGAATCCCACTTTTGTTACATAATAAGGCCACGAAACTTATTAAAACTCTCAAGAACCAAATGTCTAACTGATAGTTGTTTTTCTTCCACTAATTTAAGGAATATAAACTAGTTGTTGAACTATTTCCTTATAATGTGACTACGAAGATTGGATCATCGAGCGAAGCACTACTCAAAAATTTGTTTTCAAGATAGAACAAATACGTCACAAAATCTCTATATGCACCGAGAGATAATCACACCTTGTTAAATTCCAAAGAAACCCATGCAAATGGATATCATGTGGAACCTCACTGTGATGGGAATGTAATTGATTGCATCTTTTATAGTCTTTAATATATTTGGAAGGAAATATATTTTAGAGAAACTAATGAGTCAATCTAGTGAAATGTAAATCATTATAGTATTTGGATTATTGAATTCATATTGACTCCGACGATGAAATGTTGGGAATTGACTCATACAGGCTTTGGTCATAACCATAAAGCAACTTTGGTTGTGACATGATGATCGTTTTGAAAGGACTCATACGAACATCACTTTATTTGAGTGAACAAAAACAGGAAAAAGATTGACAAAATGCGAAGTAACGACATATCTCTCAATAAGTGTTTTCTAAAGTACTAGATGCACAACCCCTTCCTCCCTCCCATTATGCTTTTAAGTAAGAGAGCGTATCACTCATTTTACAAAGTCTTCAGTAAAACAGGATCGAGACCATCCTAAGATGCAAATGGTAAACAATCCATATTACAAAGATAACAAGGTGAAATTTAGAAAAATATTCATGCAGAATGCGGACCATTAAAGTGACTTATGGCTATGGTGAATGTTTTGACATTTTGGACTAGTTATTGTTCCAAAGAAATTTGCGTTTAAAAACTCCTAGCACATATTACACAATACAAAGTGCAAAGGATCACCACCCTTATTAATGCTAGAGAATTTACATCAAAAGGACTTGATGAATATTGCATGTTTAATAGGATCACTATAGAGCATCTTATACCCAATGGTCTCGCAAAGGCTACCATCAAAGGTTACAGATGGTACCTAAGGAATAGGTTATGCGTACCAACCTATCTTTTATTGCTTTGGGGATATGCAATATTACACGCATCTTACTTAATTCGTTTTTAGAACCCAATATTAGTCAACCTTTTTTTGCGTACCAGTTGGTAACTGGATTTAAGCCTGACATTCGTGTTCTTATGCATTTTTGATTGTACTATATATGTGCCAGTACGACTCCACATCGTACTATAATGGGTCTTCAAAACTGTTAAGTAGTTATGTTGGAAATGATTTCCCAACAATTATCCGCATTCTTAAAACCTTTGGAAGGAGATCTCTTACCGGTAGATTTGCGGGTTGTCATTTTAATGAGACAGTCTTCCCGTCGTTAGGGGGAGATAAGAAAACGTATTTTCTAAGGGAACGATAGGAATTGTCGTAGTGTGTTCCCACTGTGTCTCATATATATTCTTATACTCCACAAATGTAAATGTGAAGTGACAAAGAATAATTGATTATCAGAATGTACACTGATGTCGCTAAAGTGACAAGATCACACATACCGGCTGCAAATATTCCTGCAAGGTTAGAAATCCTCAGTATGGGGTACACCATAGACTAAGGTGTTGCAACTACACTTGTGGAAGTGTAGTTCAGGTCGTGGCTCCATAAAGGAAGATGGAGAGACCACCAGGTTCGATCAATGCTCACCTAGAAAGGAAGTAGATGAGTAAGGCACAACCTATTTGTATTATTAATGAAATCATCTCATTTGATTATCTCTGACTATGTCCATGAATCAATACTGGAGGACGCTCCGAAGTTTTAAATGATTCTAGAGAACAATAAAATCCTGACATATTATGAGAATGCACATCAATGGAAGGATCATGCGTGCATAGTGATGATATAATTCATAAATAGTTGCTCCAGAAGTAGAGCACAATGAGATCGAACCATGCTTTATTTTGATTAATTTCAAATAAATAGCATATTTGGCCTATACAATCCAGGTAGAACTTGGTTCTTTGACAAATATACAGGTATTTGGTGTGGTAGTGCTAACCAACTAAGTGTAAAGCCTATTGGACATACATGATTAATTTGTCACAAAGCATAATGAGAAGAAAGCAGTCTTAAAGTAGAAAGACTCGCCTTGTGGCGCGAGGTATCT
This sequence comes from Papaver armeniacum, assembly GCA_023531295.1. Lineage (NCBI taxonomy): Eukaryota > Viridiplantae > Streptophyta > Magnoliopsida > Ranunculales > Papaveraceae > Papaver > Papaver armeniacum. Next base: position 145,958 of record JAJJWW010012236.1, read on the forward strand.
CACAAATCCCTGGAATTGTTCTCTTGTAATGAACTTTATAGTGTTCCGCTACTTAGTTAGCTTGGTAATTTCAAAAGGACTTGAAATGCGGCATATGTATGTGGTTGTTACGTATCTCTGAAAGAATCAAGAGATAGAATATATTTACAAAAGTACTTGATAGCCTTTTGTTTCCCAAATCAAGTGACTCTAAACCACAGAGTGCGTTTACAGTTAGATAGAACGCTCACTTTTAGATTGAAACAATCAGGCGGATGTGGTATACCCGTCTAAGTGGCTATTTGATTTGGAGGGGATAGACAAGTAAGTTATTTTCCTTGCGTATTCACAAGAAAGTTCCTGATTTGGAATTGTAGCTATCTATATCGATGGTAAAGATATAATGGGTACTCTTGATGTATAAGAGACCTTAAAAGCTATTTGAAATCCGAATTTGAGATGAAAAATCTGGGGAAAGCTCGACCGAATAATGAGCTTGTGGTATATTATTCCACCAGTTTGCATATGTCTAAAGTTCTCAGGCAATTTAACAAAGACATGCATCTTGATAGCACTCGCACGATTATTCGAGGTTCAAATGTAAGTAAGTGACCATTTCGTCTAAAGGAAGATGACGAAAATGTATTGGGAAATGAAATTCCCATATCTAAGTACAATATACGCATTGTTTTACTTAGTATAGTACTATACTCGATTAAATTTTATACCCTCATGGAACTTGTTAGCTAGATATAGCTCAGCGCTAACGCAACGTCATTGGAATGGTACAGTGAATGTAATCATGTACTTAAAAGTAACCATTGACATGAGTCTGTTTTATCCCTGCAAAGACATAAAAAGGAATGCTAAGGAACTGCAATCCAAAGGTTGTTGATTATAAATGAACAATAATCTCTTCCCCAACGAAAGTAATCAAGGGGAGATATGGTAGATTATTTTCTAAGTCATTACCATTATTCAGTTTCGAAAATTATATGACTAAAAGAACTGTCTAGAACAACTATGAAAGTAATCAGGGGGAGATGCCGACATCAGGGGGAGGATCCAAGGATATGATGTCGACATATTTTACTTCGAAATTGAAGATGTGTTGTACTCTTTTTCCCTTCGATCGAGAATAGTTTTTCCCAAAGGGTTTTGTTACTCGACAAGGTGTTTAACGAGATAACACTAAAAACATCAAGTATGTTGAACGTTACAGACTTGAAGATCGCGTTGATATTACTAAAAATATTTGAATCAAATAAATGAAACGCGATAGTCCGTTAAGCAAAGTAACTTTCATAATCAACAACATGGTCTTATAAAAATTCAACTCACCAAAGTAAAGTGTGATTAAACCCCTTTTGACTGCATTAGACTAATGAAAATTGTCTGACATCAGGGGGAGCATCTAATGGTGTATTGAACTATTTTCCTTCACTAAGATTGCTTTTTCCCATATGATTTTGTTACTCGGCAAGGTTTTTTAATAAGACAACAACAAACACCGGGAATGTAATTTCCCAGCCAAGGCTATTGTTTTTCCCACGGGGACTTTCTGCCTTAGGAGTTATGAAGTAACTAGTCAACTTCAACAGAGAAAAGTGATCATCTGCAACATATCACCTTTACTTGCATCTGCCATGTTGTACTCTTTTCCCTTCGTCGAGGTTTTTATCCCACTGGTTTTCCTTGTCAAGGTTTTAATGAGGCAATGTATACGCACCTAACTGTGTTCTAAGTTTAATTAATATTGTACTCTTTTTCTTTAGTTCAGTTTTTGTCCCACTGGGATTTTCCTGACGAAGTTTTAACAAGACAATTAACTTAGACTCGACGATCTTTGAAGATCGTATTACGTGTGATGAACTACATGTAAAATAAGAGATAACATATGAAGTACTACATGTGAAGAGCTGTACCAAGGTATTTCCTACTGGGTTTTTCTTTGCCAAAGTTTTAATGAGCCAATTGATTTCGGCACAAGTCATCAAGGAGAGAACGACATTTGAAGAACTACATTCGAAGCCTCTATGTAAAGCACTACATACGGAGTTCTATAGGACCGCACAAGGGGGAGTGTTGTAGGGCCTACGGCCCATAGATATGCGACCCAACTAGAACCTAGGGTTCCCCTTTACATGTATATAAAGGATATTATAGATATGTGAAGAGACCAATGAATCAATAAGATCTTCTGCTCTCCCTCTTATTTCTTTGTCTTCTTCTTTACAATTATACTACAAAAAATGCGAAAATATAAAGTAAATGACACAGCAAGATTTTGTTAATGAGGAAACCGCAAATGCAGAAAAACCCCGGGACCTTGTCCAGAATTGAATACTCTCAGGATTAAGCCGCTACACAAAATTAAACCTAACTTCGTATAGTTGAGATCAAGCAACTAAACCTATAGTTCACCTAGTTCCGTCTGTATTCCCACGCCTCCAACTTATGAATAAGTCACGTACTTGGAACAATTTCTTTGGTTCGTATTCCAAACAGTAAAGAAATAACAAATCTGTTTGGTATCGACTCTCTTCAACCAAGTGATGTGAGTTAGACAAAGGCTCTTCTGTTTATCTTAACATAAACTCCTTCGTCAGGTTCTTAGATCTATCTTATTCTCAACTACCAAAGTAATTGTTAAGATTTTACAATCAATACTTTTAATCACAAAGAATTGTATTGATGCCGATCTACACAACTAATCAATCCAATCTACCACAAGGATAAACCGATTATAGTTGGATCCTCTTATACCGAAACAAGTATTGTGCACACCAAAGATTATGAACCCCAAATCAGAAATCTTCAATATATTCTTTGTCTTCAAATCTTCTTAGATCTTCAATAAACACCTGCACACAACAACTTGAATCTCTTGTGATCAATCACGCACAAAACGGAGTCTGTTAACAATGGATTATCACAAGATCATCTTTAGCACTAACAATAGTCTAAAGATCCCTTTCGAAACTTCGATCTAGTTTGAGTGAATCTTATATCAGAAGAGAATATTCTCAAGCATAAACAAACTAGGTGCAATCAAAGTTCAACCATCGTTAGTCAATCAAATCAATCAAAAACAAAAGATAAACCGCAATTATCTAGTTTCACACCAATGGTACTCGTAGAGCTTCTCAATCCCAGAGAAGACTTTAAACTAAACGGCCGTAAGAGATTTCTCTTAATTAGGTTACTCTCCTCTCCGAATAGGCGGCTACACCAGTAACAACACAACCGAGGAAGTTTGCTATCACGAAGGATTGGTTTGCTAGAAATGCAAACTTCAAGTATTTATAGACAAGGAATTTTGGACACCAAGGAATTTCCAAAACCGAAAATATTCTCAAAGATATTCAATACATTCCAAATTCGGTTTTCATAATTTTTGGAAATGCTTTGTCCAAAATAATGATCGAAAATCTCTTTGGAAAATCTCAACTAGTAAATGCACATTACTAATTCTCATTTTCCTAAAATAAAATTAACAACCTTAAATAAAAGATTCTTAACTTATTTATTTCGATCCTGGGATTTTCTTCCTGTAGCTATTAAGGAATAACTTTGAACAATAAAACATAAACATTACTGCACGTGTTCAAAGTATGCCGACATCCTTACTTTGTAAGTCCTCTTTCATACTTACAACCTTGAAACCGATTTGCCACACTTCCAAACAAGTTTAGAATTGGTTCACCTGACTTTCAAGAACTATGCGATTGATTAAGAAACACTCAATCACAAATCATGGGTTTAATGGTTCTACCAAAACAAGTTTTGGTTCTACCTCCATGCGAGTACTGTGCATAGTCACACTAGCTTTCCAAAATTCGGTTGACTAGGTATTAGGATCGGTTCCCCACATATATATGGTATCTAACTTATATGTATTGCACATGTCCATAAGTTCGGTTCCCCTTTGCCTAAAAACGTGTTGCACATGTTCATAGGATCGGTTCCCCTTTCTGCTATAAACCTTGCTGCACCTCATACAATCTAGGCAACCAAACCCGCCACAAGCGCACTAAAAGTGCGACCGCGCCCTAGCATGCCGGCCCTCTTTCCATCGACCAATCATGTCGCTTCAAATCTGCCACCGCGCGTTGGAAGTGTGACCACGCCCTAGCATGCTGGCCCCACTTCCCGTCGACCAATCAGGTTGCTCCAAACCTGCCACGACCTCAAAAGAGGTCGCTATACTAAGCTAGCTTCCCAAAACACGCTAGCTTCCTAAAACACGTCAGCTTCCCAAAACACGCTAGCTTCCCAAAACACGTTGGCTTCCCAAAACACGCTGGCTTCCCAAAACACGGTGGCTTCCCAAAAACGCGCTAACTTCCAAAACGCGCCAAACATGCCGCACGCATACTACACGCACTAATTAGGGTTTCAACACGCCAAAACTTAATTTGGGCAAGTTGCTACCAAATCCGTCCACGATGCCAATTTTAGCTTTTGGCCACGCCACAACTGGCATACCGCTATGCCGCGGCTACTAGCATGGCACCATGCCACGGCTATGCCATTAGCATGCCGTTATGCCATGGCTACGCCACTGGCATACCACCAGCATGTTGCCAATGCCGCTATGCAAACAAGATGCGGACATGATAAATGGCCATCTTTTCTCCTGAGATGCAAATGTCAGCCGTCCAAATTCGCCACCAAACCGCAAGACTTATGGCAACTTTTGGCCACAATGCCAAATCCCTTGGTTTGTGCCGCCAAACCCTAAATTGGCTACGATGCCAATTCTTTGGTCATCGTGCCAAAAAAGCATGCGCAAGCCATGCCAGTCACGCTACCACGCCTCTAACCACCAACGAAAGGTAGCCACGATCAACGGCTACCCTTCCTCCTGAGATGCAAATCTCAGCCGTACAAGTTCGCCACCAAACTTGTGGCAACTTTTGGTCGTAATTCCAAATTCCATGGTTTATGCCAAAACCGTAATTTGGACACGCCTAAAATATGCGTGAGCATGATGGCCATGCCACCATGCCGCTGGCCGCCAAATGGAAGGTAGCCGAGATCAACGGCTACCCTTCCTCTTGAGATGCAGATCTCAACCGTACAAGCTTGCCACCAAACCAAACGACTTGTGGCAACCTTTTGGCCGCAATACCGAAATTCCACAGTTTGTGCCAAACCCTAATTTGGCCGCACCAAAGGCATGCGCAAGCCATGCCAACACCACGGCCATGCCACTGGCTACCAACGGAAGGTAGACATAATCAACGGCCACCCTTTCTCCCGAGATGCAAAATCTCGGCCGTCGAAGGCCGTCACTGAACTGGCAAGCCTCTCTATTTTAACTTGCCACATATAGCAACATGCTACACGTTTTCTAATGAAAACACTCGAGACATCAAAACATGTCACAAACTGGGGGATGCTCATCAGGGTATTGGTCTAGCGGTTTACAGCATGCGGCGTGCAATACGCCCGTTACAAGAAAGTGTCATAAAGGTGAGGCGGTTAGTAATGGCAAGAAATAAGTGGTGAAACACATCTTCATTATAGAAACATCAATTCTAGGTGTTACCCGTTACCACTTTTCCACCGCTCAACCGCTTCCACTTCTTACAAGGCCAGGGTACGTTTTATTACGACTTGTATAAATAGGTTTCACCTACTTCCACCGAAGGGAGGTTTTTGGTCAGGAAAACAATACACATCCAGAAATCACCTGGAAGCTTTCCAGTCAGCTCGCCAGTTCAACTTTCGGATACAAGTCGCAAAATACCCACACTTCCAGAATCAACTATTCTGGCCTCAACACTTTCTTCGCTTCCCTCCCTAAGACCAACCCTTCTCCTTCACTTTGTGACCGAAGCAAGCCTGGAATGGCCATTTCTTGGTTTAGGACAGGATTGTACAGATTGATCTCTCGTATCAAAAGTACTCACGTGTAGTACATTGTTTTGGGTTTAGATTTGTTTCTCATCCGCACTCACACGAAATTACCAAAATCGACAGAAACCGTTCCTCAGACTAGCAATATTCCTCAAACTAGCAATATTCCTCGGACTAGCAATATTTGCTCAGATTCAAGAATATTGGTTCAACTATCAATATTATTCGACAATTCAGGAACACAGTTTGCTCGTCTTAGGTAATCAACATAATAATATCTCGTCTCAGCACACATATTTGATTCATGAATTTCAGAACATTTGCAAAACATGTTCAATTCAACAATACATGGACTCATCGTCCCACAAAGTCAGCAACTGACTCCACTATCACGAGATATCAATCGTGTCACATGGGGGGATATTAACTAGGATTTTGGTCTGGCGGTCTACGACATGTGTGTTCACCCACGATGAGAATGTGAGCAAGTCGTGCAATCAGTTGGAGGAGTCAGCAAAGTATTGGGTGGAAAATTAACCAATTCTCCGCACGATGAGCAACTGGTTTTACACGATTTCCCACTTCCCCACTCTCTGATTCCAACACACTGTCACACTTCATGGGATCATGGTGTTTTCAACTCCGGCATTATAAAATGTCTCTGAATCCTGATTGAAAGGACAAGATTCGAACACTCGAACATTCGTCTAAACAAGGAATTCTCGGCAAGTTCATACAGACAATCTTTCGTCTACACGAACTCATCGTCTGAGCATTCACTCTCAATTGATCACAATTCAATCATTCAGAGCATTCTCACGCTGAATTCACAACACACCTACAATCTCAGATCACCATTGATCTCACGCATTTCTCAGCTTCCCTCCTACAGATCAACCCATCCTCTCTTGAGACCGAATTGACTCTGGAACGGCCATTGTTCTTGGTTTAGGCCGGAGTCTTACAGATTGATCTCTCGAACTTAAAGCACTCCCTTCTTGCAGTACATCTGTGTGAGGTTCAACATTTCACTCGGTTCAAGGAGTCTCCACACGTTCGACTCTTCAATTCCGTAAAAACCAAAGAAATCGTTTTTCCCCATCTACAGATTGGCGACCACAGTGGGAGATTAATCTCTCGGTTGCAATCTCACAGTTTCACAAGATGGCTGGTCTTAGGTCTGGGTTAGTTACAGGTTCTAATACAAACGGCGCTATCACTAGCAACAACAACAATGAAGACATCCCGGAAACAATTCTGGCCTCAAACAATGGCGTTGGTGATATTACTCCTCCTCACGCTAACACGGAAGGTCATCCTCTGTTCGGCCGACACCCTGAGGAAGTCAGAGGAAACCCACCACCCACCATTGCCGATCTCATCAAAGTGCAAGAGACTCTTGCAAAAAATCAGACCGATATGGCTACGGCACAGAAGGAGCTATTTAATCAACTGAAGGCTCTCACTGATACAATGTCAGAGAAAACTCAAGGAAAAGGGAAAGAGAAGGAGAAATCCTCAGATGCTGATCCTGAGGTAATTCCAATTCATACAGTGGATGACGACGAAGTCCGCAAGGCTGCAGACGATTCATCAGCAAAAGAATCATCAAATTTCATTACTCGGGAAGATTTGGAGCGTTTTCTGGAGAACCGTGGAAAAGACAAGACATCACATGTCCATCGTCACCAGCCTCCTTATCCTGCCGCTACGCAAATGATCCCTCTTCCAAAAGGTTATACTTCTGCTCGAGAACATGTCTCTCGTTTCCTCGAAGCCTTAGGAGAGCATGAACACAATCACGTTGTTCATCTCAAGGAATTTTCAAAATCTTTGAAAGGCGGGCCATACACCTGTTACAACAACATCGCACCAGGGACTATTAACAATTGGGGTGAAATGATTTATGCCTTCTACAGAAAGTACTTCTTCATGACAGAGCAAGTCACTCTCTCCGATCTTGGAAGAATGTTTCAGAGGGTCAGTGAAAACCCCAATGATTACGTGAAGAAATTCAGAGTCCATGCCTTGGATTGTCATGACCCAAATGTCACGGAGCAACAGCTGGTAGATTTGTGCATCAATGGCATGCTCCCGGTCTACATGGCTCTACTGTAAAATCTTCGATTCCAGACTTTCTCAGAGCTTCATGAAGCCGCGAAGAGATCGGCAACCACTGCACCTGCTCTATTGGAAAGAGCAAAACCTACAAAGACTGAAGAATCGCAAGATACTCGAGGAAGCAGACGTCTGATCAACAAGCAATACAACCTGCAACCCTCCACAAACGCTGTTGCAGAAGGGAGCAAGCGCAAGGCTGAACCCCCGAACAAGCATACTTCAGCTCCTCCAAAGACGCAAAAGAAGGAAAAACCAGAGGCACGGGCTCCTGGCCAGCATACAGAGGCTCCTGATCAAGATGCACCGACTTTCCTTTCCCCATTGGAGAAGTGCTCGAACTATTAGATGCCTGAATCCAAGATGGTGCAAACAAATTGCCATATGTCAGGAGAGACCCAACTGAGGAAGACATGGAAAATCCTCGTTAATGCCGCTTCCACAGGTTCGTTAATCATCCCACATGTAGCTGCAAAGTCTTGAAACGCATATTCAGAGAAAAGGTTGAGTCAGGAGAACTTAATCTGGGGGTTAAAGGAGTGCACAGAGATCCCCTCCCGGTAAGGACCTTTTCCATTTCTGAAGCACCAGTCAAAGAAGCAGTTCAGTCATTGATAGAGCATATCTGTGAATTACTCTATCTGTCGAAAGCACAAAGAGGATACATGTTCACGGCTTTGAACCACATAGTGTCTGGAAAACGCCTATTGATTCCAGAAGTACCTCCTGAACCTTCAGCCACTGACAAAGAAATGTATGACTGGGGACTGCTCACCGCAGTGCATATTAAAGGAAATAAATTCAGGAGAGCATTTATTGATGTCGGTACCGCCATCAACATCATTCCTTTGAAAACTCTCAGAGCCGCTGGCATTACTCGACAAGAAGCTACTCATGCTCTCATGGCAATCAGGGATCACGAAGGAACTTCCATAGATGCATATGGCTACATCAATCTCAAAGTTACAGAAAACTGAGTTTGCACTGAGACTAAGTTTTACATAATTCGAGAAGACCCGGGATATGACATGATTCTTGGACGAACTTGGATCCACGTTGGAAAGAAAACTACAACACCTTCAACATGTCCTGCTGTTGCAGAAAGCTCTGACTCGGAAGAAATAGAGGATACTCCGTCATTTGAGCACTTGGAAGAAGTTAAAGCTTTGACGGAACTCACACAGAAGCCTGGAGAAAGTGCACATTCTTTCATCAAGAGGTTCCGTACTCAGGCAAGTCTTATTCCTCTTCATGCACCAATAATACCAATGTTGAAACATACTGCTCTGGTCCGGGGACTTCTCCCTGCTAACAACTTAGCAACTACGAAAAGCTACGAGTGGATAGTCTCACCTCAGCAGTATTACATTAAATGGTTACGCTCAGAGCATCTCCATGTTGATCATTCTATCAAGAGGTTTATTTCCGAAGACATGCCTAAGCACGAAAGACAATATGCTGGATACTCTCCTCTACACGAGTGTCCATACGTTCCACAACCATGGAATCGGCAAAAAATATTCAAGGCGCGAACTACTAAGCCCAACAAATTCAAGGAAGGGGATTTGGTTCTTAAGGCGACTAAACGAGATCTTCATTGTGCAAGGAGCTCTAATTGGGAAGGACCATTTATGGTTGCTAAGTCCATAACTGGCGGATACTACAAATTGATCAACACAGATGGCAGAACCCTGCCAGTAATTCACGAGAATTGGCTTAAGGCATTTGTCTGAAATTATTGGGTATTCGAGGTACTGAACGTCTGAGCACTCATGACGTCCGGATTTGGCATTTAGGAGTTTTTTTCATTGTATTTCAATTCCTCCAAAACGTTTGCAATCCTTGCAATCAGTATTTGAATTCAGCAATTTATCAAAATCCAGTTCATTTTACTTAAAAGAAAAATCTCTATCAAATCCAAAAGAAAATCCTCAATCATCTACCAATCCAAAGTTAGCCAATATCAAGACCCAAATAAAAACCTCACATCTCTCAGATGTTCAGAAGTTCAAGAGATTATGAAAAGAAAATTAAAGAAAAGGGATTTTTGCGCCTCTGCATCCTTCAAGACCTGTAAAGCCGCCTTCTCCTTGTTCAGCTCCTCAGTCAGCCTAACAATCTTGTCTTCCTTCTCCATCACAGCATCATTGGGAAAGGGTAAGTTGTTCTCACATGAGTCCTTGATAGCGTTCATTTGCTTACGAAGCCACTTTACATTGAAGCCAAGTCTTTCTGAATTCTCCAAGTTAAACTCCCAATCAAAGAGTATATCAGGAGTCACAGTACTTCTGGCCCTAGTGCATATATCACTTACAACGCGCAAGATAATACCTACTTACATTGTTAAAGCATAAGCACGCCCAGGATTCCGGTCCACAATTATGTGACCAAACTTCTTTCATATTTTCTCGTACAAGCCTGCATACCCAATGGGAACGCTGAATCCACCTACTAGTTCATGATACGGGAGTGAAGCATCAAAGGGAGGATCAAAAGCAACTCCTGCACTTGGATATTCATACACCACAATACGGTTCTCAATTACTGGAGCAGCTTCTACAATCGGGGAAATAATTTCTTCAGTATTCTCTACTTCGGTTTCTTCTATCACTGAAGCAGTAACAATCTAGGTTTCCATAACTTCAGTGACAACCTTCTCATGGCCTTGAAGTGCAGGGATAGTTGTCTCTTCATCAACAACTCTAGGGCAATTCGGGTTATCCTCATTGGTTTCAATATCCTCAACTTCGGGTATTTGACACCTAATACGAAGATTACATGAGGTTAGATGTCGTTTAAGCATGAAACCAAGTGAGATTATAAAATACATCATACAATCAATACCACATCATCAAAGTTCATCATTATACACTCAAGTCACGAGCGAATAACATGAAATTCATGAAAATACGTTTTACGGTAACCTCGTCTGAAAAAACTGTACTCTACTCTGTACTAAAAGACGAACTGGGAGCAACCTACAAGGAATCTGAGGATGGGTTGTATACCATTCTCTTCGTATGGATGTCCTCTACCACATGTCACAATTTCATGACAATCCGACGAACGAGCAAAGAGATGTGGTCGAAACATCGAGAAACATGCAATCTGAAAAAGTTCTGGAAGTCTCCTGGAAGTTTACTGTTTCGCCTTTTTCAGGTCCTAAACGTGTTCAAAAATCAAAAAGCTTGGAAATTTTCCTGGCTTGAAGATACATATGCGGATCATGAAAATCCGACTTCAGATGAAGGTTTTACTTTGTTTTTGCTAAAAAACTGAAATTTTCTGACGACGTATTTCGCCAAAATTACTTGTTCACTCACGTGGATTCTCATTCATTCACTCACAAATCAGCAATTTCATATTTCTATGAAGAGGTTACAAGATATGTGCTTACTTGGGGGGTCTTCGAAGTGTTCAAAGAGTTGGGATTGCTCGTGTCAACATCAATAGGTTCATCATTTTTATTCGGTTCCGAATCTTTGGAACTTCCTTCGCCTCTATTCTCGGAGGATGACCGAGTATCAGCACTCTCCACCTCGATGGCAACATCCTCCTGGACATATTCTCAAATAATTAGGATTTTTACATGAGGCATTTATGTTTGGTTATGATGGAGAGTACTCACAACATTTTCTTCTTCAACGCTCAAATCAGAGATTGTCTGCCCAGCAGAGAATTGAAGACCATCAATACTAGACGGAGCAAAGTTCTATAACCAAATAACAAATATTGGTTTCATGATCCTAGTAATGCGGATAGAAGAAGTTACAGCGGAAAAGTATCGACAACTCACCAAAGAAATAACCGGGGACTTTATGGTATTAGGCAACAGCTGACAATTCTTGTTTCTACCTTCTCCACCGTGAACAACTGCTTCTGCTTCTGAGATATTCACTTCAAGACGAGGTCTCACAGCACGACCGTCTTACAGAAAAGAAATTAAGGTGATAATCAAAGGCAATTATTTCAATTTTATGAATAATGCGTAAAAGATACATACTGGTGAACCTCCTGGAGATGTCTTTCGCTTATCACCACCAGAGATGGGTTTCAATCTGGGTCGAGAAGCAATCATATCAGCAGAAGGAGGTTCTTTCACCAAAGGTTGACTAACCCCTACGAAATCATGAAGACGTTCGAATTGCTGGTTCCAAAAATCAGTATAACCCGGAGTTACATACGTAATTCGGTCTGCACAAGGGAACCAATAAGAGCTTCCTTCGACATAGGTACGGTCTAAACAAGTTTTAAGCTGTTCCATTGATGATTTGCTCCTCCGGAAAGTTGGAACGCATTGATCCATGCCCATCTGACGGGCTGCCCTATCAATCATGTATTCCTCCACTGAAAAGTCTCCATATGTTGCTGCTATCAAATGACCTGGAGTACAGCTCAACATGAAGGATCTTTCGCCATCGCTCAAGTCAGCATCAGATTTTAAAGTCATACTTTCTTCAGTATTGAAAGTTTTCAATTGGGAAATATAAGGAGGAATCAGCACCCAGGACGGAAGTTGAACTCAGACTCATCGTCTAATACATCAATAAGGCGCGTCTTGGACTGAATTTTCTTCGTAGACTGGTAGGCCTGGAAAAGGGGTTATATTATGGCCTACTTGTTATCACCGCAAGTGCACGGCGTCTATCGGAGACGTGGCAAATACGGGTCGATCCACAGAGACTTGTGGTGCCGTAAAGGTGATCTAAAGGCTTCTTCTACTGAATTCTAACAAATGCAAGTAACAACAGATGGTTTTGTTGCCGAAAAGGCTAGATTGGAAGTTGTGGCAATGGAATAAATGAAATACAAGCAGTGACAACGGGGATGCTAGGGTTTTCAGTTCCACCACTAATTCCTATCATGTGTTCAACTCAGTTGAAGTTCTTGTTCCTGTAGTAGCTAAGGGCAGTGTGTCAATTCCACCGCTTGTCTACGGAGTTTCACCTAATGATACTTCAAATATCAGCTAAGGTACTAATCCTAAGTACTAGTTGTCTAATTAAGCACAACTAGTCAGGGGAATTAGTAATTATGTCTAATGTCTAAGCTGAGGTACCAACAACACAAATGTTTGCCTAACTACAATGGATACAAGGCATCCATTGTGAGAGAAGAGTATTGCAATACTGGAATTGAAAATATATGATAAATAAAGCACTCAAGAACATTCAACATAATTGAAATCACAATCAGAAAATTAGGGTTTCACTGTAACCCTAGCAAATAATTTAGAACATACTTAAAACGACAAATAAAACTAAATTGCTGCTCTGGCTAGCCCAGGCATACCCTTCTCTCAACCCAGTTCACTTGTATTTATACATGCAAGTATAAACCCTAATTCTTGTGACTGTTTTTCTCTTACATCAAAAACAATAATTTCTTACCTCCAATCACTCGAAAGTGACAAGTGAACGAGACCCAACCTCTACCTTGCTCTGAATCGACCATGCCTGGTTATTGGTGAAAACCCTAGCTTCTAGTCATCTCTAAATTAGCTTCTAGAGTTGGTAGAAGCTAAGAAAGAGATAACTCGAGGTAGAGAGGGGTAGCAGGTACTACTGGTGCGTTTGATGATGATGGCAGGGTAGGGAGATGGTGGTGATGATGGCTCTGGTGGTGGTATGGGTGAAGGAGGTGGAGGTAGGGTTTCTGCAGGTGGGGGGAAGAAGAAAGAGAAGATGGAAAGGAGAATGGGGAGTTGGTCGAGAGGGTATAGGGTTAGGCGACTTTGCTATGGAGCAGGCGCAATGAGTGATGATGAGAATGATGCAAGCGAGCGTAGGATCTAGGGAGTAATATCCGAACGGCTCGGAAGGCTCGGAGTAATCTGGTGTTGAGCGGGAGCAGCAAAGTTCGATGCGCGTGGAGGCAGCGATCGTTGGATGTGGAAGATAGAAATCTCAACGGCTTGGAGTGTACGGGCTCGGATCCGGGTCGCGGGTCGGGTCTAGCTCAAGCCCATGTCTTGTAGATGAGTTGCTACTTGTTGGGTTGCAACTGTTGCGCGCGCGGGTTTGGCTTTCTGCTCCATAGATGCTTGTCTCCAATTCTTTTGCTCTTTTGGCTCCTCAGATTCTCTGAGCTTTATTTATTACCTAAAAACACAAAATTAATTAATACAAATATTTATTCTTGAAAACAAAGAAAACACGAGAACTGGGATAATATCCGATTTCTAAGCGCAAAAGATGAGTAAAATGCCAATAAAAAGGTGTATAAATATGCACTATTTGGCACTCATCAAATACCCCCAAACCCGAATTTTACTTATCCTCAAGTGAAACAGAAATTAAGAAATCCTAACTATACCCCTGTCGCAGTCTCTCGAATGCATTTAGCATATGCACTAAGCCTTTAAACCCCTAGGTGTCCCTAGTGGACGAGTTGTAGTCTCGTGAGGGTTTACCAGAGGTGTACCCACAAAACCTTCTCCAACTTCAGTGTAAAAGAGTCTCAAGCATCCAAGGAGCTATGAGGACATAGAGTTTCTGCATGCTAGTAACAGAAGTTAGAACTACCAAAGAACGCATTCTCATCCTTAAGTGTTGAGCGAGAAGTAACCATACCATATGAAAGAATTCGGATTCGATTGTGATCATAAGCCTCGACTTCTGCCTCACCATTAGGGTTTTATGATAATTGCACTCAAAAAGATCGCTTTTTAGTCTCTCATGTGGTCAGCAGGAATAAAGAGAGAAATCCCGCACACGTTGTAGGTAAGAAGGATAACCTTCCGAAATAATATCCGGAGACTCCACGAAGTGTGGACAAAAAGAATCTTTTCCGATGATCTCTAAGAAAGGAAATCAACCATTAGCAAGGGTGGGAGTACTCACTTACCTTCTCACCCGATCGGCAATTAATATCACTCTCTCATAAGAAACCATAGAAACGTCTTCAATCTTCGGTCTTCGGTCTTCAACTGTTGATGACGAACTTCTGAACTTTACAAAAAAATTTTATTTTTTTTTTTTTTTTTTTTTTTTTTTTTAATAAAACAATAAAACTCAATTTTTCACAAACTTCATTAATTCTCATCCTATTTTCTTTTCTTTTCTTTGTTGCTTGTAAACCTTGGACTATATCAACTTTTCTTCCAATATTCTGATGATGCTCCGTTTGCTGACGATGATGTGTTTCTATGGGTCTGTTGATTGAGAGAGAGAGTGATGCTAACTGCAAATCGATATTTAGAAGGAGTTTTCGTCTTTAAACGTCACCCTCATGATTGACAAAAACTAGCACTCAAGAGATCAAAAGTAGTGCTGAAATTGGTGCGAAGTTGGGTAGCTCACCATTCCTACCCGGAATTGACATACGGTGACACACACTCTAACAGCTTTTCTAGAAAGTTGCAAAAAAATTGAAGGTTGGTGCCTCACTTGATGTAAAAAGGGTAGTCTCCACTATGGGTGATCACAATTCTACTACCGAATATCTAAACAGCACCTAATTCGCTCTCCGGTATGGTTGAATCCAACTTTAACGCTCTAATCAACTAAGAAACCCGATTGCGTTTTCCAGTACTTCCAAATTCTGGTATTTCGGTCAGACTCTCTATGTAAACATAGCTAGAAGCATGCTAGTGACTCTAAAATCTCTAAAAGTTGGAGGTTTTTACAAAAAGAGTTTTTTTTTTTTTTTTTTTTTTTTTTTTTTTTGAAAATAAAAGATTAAAAAGACTAAAAACTCTATATGCAAATGCACCCCCAAACCTAAATCAAACATTGTCCTCAATGTGTCAACAGATAGGAAAAATTTAAACAGTCACATACCATGAGAACTATGTTGAGTAGAGAAAAGGGAAGAGATTACCGGATGTCGGCGGGAGCACGGTTAGAGCTTCATTCATTAAGGCTAAAATCCAACATTCTCAGCGGAGATCATATCGGATTAGCACAATATATGTACAAGAAGACTCAACCGATTCAAGAAAGAAAAATTTAACAAGTCCTACTGGATTATATACAATGAAAATTCACCATACACTAACAGTCTAAAGAGTTGAGGGTCAACCCAATAGAAAATATATACAAACATCAACAGTCTTACACAAATATAACATGAGAGTGCAAGTAAGACTGCATATGGGAATGAGTTTCCCCCAAACCTAAACTCGTCAATAGATGTGTTTGTGAGCACAAAATCTTGCAATTTTAAAGGTACATCATGCAAAAGGTCTAACTCAAAATGAGTTTTGCTAAGAACAGGCAGACATACATATTCCAACTGTGGCTCTTTAAAAGTGTTATACTTTGATGCAAAATAGTCCAAGAGGACTTGGGAGGCACAAAGTTCTAGGCCTAAATTGGGAACTCTCAGAAAAGTTGGTTTAAGATTTTTGTGACAAACTACACCTAGGTTTGGTGGAGGAGTTTCAATTTGTGACTCAGGAGAGAGATTAGGTACATCTAAGTTATTTTCATGTATAAAATCATTTGCACCATCACACACTTTCCTAAAGTCAGAAGAAGGTAAATCATGTTCACCTGCATAGAACAATTCATCAATCTCCAGGTCATACTCATCATCATTCTCATGTATAACATAACCAGGAGAGATATCATGTTGTAGCCTAGGCATGGAGTTAGGCACATGCATTGAATCATCCGTGTCAACAGACAATTCAGCTATTCCTAGGTCACAAACAGGTGGTATAGCATGTTCATTTTCACAGGACAATTCCACAGGTTCCAAATCAGCATCACATGTATGAATATTAGAAGAAGCATCATTCATAGGGTTCACAGAAGAGACGCCTAACGTCTCTGAACCAAAAGATTCTACTACATTTTCGAAATACGCATGCTCTTCATATTCATCATCATCATCATAACAAAAATTCATCTCCCCATTCAAAATTATAGTATTTTTAGTGTACTCATCTACCTCTAGATTAGGTTCATATTCAGTGTTAGTTGCATGAGTATGACTAGAAACACTATTTTCAACATTATTTTGTAACTCAATCAGGTTCCGTTGAAGAATCACAGTGAGTTGTTCTATTGAAGGAGAGTCTTCACTAGTGGGTATGCATTCCTCATATGGATATTCACTGTGTGGTTGTGCATGAGGTTCACTAGAGAAGGGAAATTCAGACATGTTGCTATATGGATGGTCATGCATTGCATTCATTTCAAGCCTAGCATTTTGCTCCATGAGTGTTTCCATTATTGATTGCAAGCTAGGAGTTGGGGGAGTATAAAATTGTTCATCTCCCCACTGTGGTGAATGATGCATGTGTGCAGGTTGATTATGGTCCCAATAGTCACTTCTAGACAATTCATACATTGGATTATCATGGTTTTCCCTAGACTGTCTAAAATCATGCAAAATATAGCAGTTCTCAGCAGGGTGGCTTAAGCTACCACATAAGGTACAAGCATACATTTCATATCGCCTAGGGAAATTAGATTTGACAGATTGCTCATGTAATTGCCTTTCTAAAGCAGATACTTGAGCTTCTAATTGATCTAAAAGTGATGACTGGGTATGAGAAAAGTGTTCATTTTCAACATGTGGTGGATGATGCATGTGCTCATAATGATTAGGGTATGTGAGGTCAGGGCCCTGAGAAGGCTCATAAAATTCCCTAAAATCACTATGGTATGTGGGGAGTTCATACTGTGAAGCATGCCCGTAAGCGAGCTCTCTAATGGATTTGTTTGTATCCCCAGTTGCAGACCAAAATCCTGACATGATTTAACAACTCAAATTGAACTCAAAGCCCAATTGTAGTGGACTCAGTTTGGTTTTAGTGGGATTGGTTTGGTTTTTGTGGGATTTAGTTTGTTTGGGCTTTGGTTTGTTTGGGAATGTACAGCCCAGTGGAACTGTGGGCTCAGTTTGGTTTAAGCAGAGCCCAGTGGTTGTGGTAAACCTAGTGAAATTGGGTTCTAGCCCAAAAGATGTGGGCTCAGATTGGTTGCACGGCCCAGGTTGAAGGCCAAGTTATGTGGGCTGAAATTATTGCACAACCCAGCTTATGCAAGCCTTAGTTTGTGCAGAGCTCAGCTTTGGGGTCATTCAGCCCAGCTATGATTGTGGGCTCCGGTTGTGCAGAGTGCAAGCCCAGTGGTTGGGCTTCAGTTGTTAAGCTTAGCTTGGTAGTTGCACAAGTCTAAGTGCAAATATTGGCACAACTTAGAAAGCTTGTGCAGATGGCAAATTAGCAACCCAGTTGGTTGCAAGTGCAGATCCTAATTGTTTGCAAATGCAGAGTTGCACAGAGCAGCTTATGCACAGACTTGTGTGTACAGCTTCTCAAAAATGCCACAGCACAGGATCAAGTGCAGCCCAGAGCACAGGACAACAATAGCAAGCTTTATGTTCAGCACAGCAAAGCACAGATTGGCTAGGGTGTGTAATTGAAAACCAACCTAGTTGCTAACACAGACTCTGCTACTCACAACTCAATTGAATACCACAGGGTCACACATTTCAGGGTCGATTCACACAAATTGCAAGACTTGATGCTAACACAGTTTAAAGATCAAACACAGGATATGCAGTTATTAGCAGGGTATAAACCTTTCACAGCATGCACAGGTTAATCATCAATTCACAAAGCTATTCACATCATGCTCAGGTTTGACAGAATCAGGCTTGCAGTCAGCCAAGGCAAAGCAAGGTATGCGGGATGGGTTATGCTCAGGGCTTGGCTCACAGGGGTTGTGGTATCAACTCACCCAGTTGACTTCCCCTGGGGTAGCTCAGCCAACTTGGTTGTCCAAGTTGTGACTCAAGACTTGCAGCTTCAGGGGGCTGGAGGATTAGAGCACAACTCACAGCTTAACCACAACTCAACTCACAGCTTCAGGGGGCTGGAGTTCGGCTCAGAGCATTGCAAGGTAATGCTTAGCAGGGTGGAGCAATACTTGGGTAAGCTCAGGGTTTAACAACACTTGGTTCAACAAAGTGATGGCTCACAGGGTCACACGAGTTGCAGCAGATGAACTGATTAGCAGATGTACAAGGTGTCAACAGACCTAACAAGGTAACTTGTTGTCATGCATTCATGTCAATGAGTTCTAGGTTGACTAACCGGTTTTAGCTCCAATAACACTATGTTCTGCTCATCTTCTTTCCTTGGGTTGGCTCAGCTGCTCACACAGCTTTTGCAGGTACCTGTGAACTCAAGAGAGAAGATCAGTTCTCAGAAATGTACAGATGAAGCAAAGGATTTGAATTTTAACACTGGCACATGCATTGAGAGTATCTTGGACTGTCACAGGGATTTTTCAGGGTGATAAGATAAGTTCTTTGGACTGAATGGGAACAAAAGTTACAATTAACACTGAGCTGCAGGGTACTGAGGCTTATAAAGCCCTAGCTCGGATGAAAATAAAATAAGATGCAAATGAGATGGATTAAATGCAAAAATACATGGATTATGCTAGGCTACACTACAAGGTAATGAAATATGCACTAGATGATACAACAATAGAAAACTAACAACTTAAGAAAAAATCAAAAATTTCAAAAGAAAATCTTAAGCTCAGCTGAGTGGTGAGTGGTGGTGACTAAAGATGCAAAGCTAAAATTATGAGAATGCAAATGGAGTTAAGATAAACTAAAATGCAACAATATGCAAATGCAGAAAAAGAAACTAGCAACTAAGTTACATTAAAACAGAACTAAAAGCAATGATTCAAAGTGAATATGTACATGGAAGAATTGAAAATCAGTGAAACAACAATGGATCAACAGGGCACACGCCAAGTCCCCGGCAACGGCGCCAAAAACTTGGTAGGCCTGGAAAAGGGGTTATATTATGGCCTACTTGTTATAACCGCAAGTGCACGGCGTCTATCGGAGACGTGGCAAATACGGGTCGATCCACAGAGACTTGTGGTGCCGTAAAGGTGATCTAAAGGCTTCTTCTACTGAATTCTAACAAATGCAAGTAACAACAGATGGTTTTGTTGCCGAAAAGGCTAGATTGGAAGTTGTGGCAATGGAATAAATGAAATACAAGCAGTGACAACGGGGATGCTAGGGTTTTCAGTTCCACCACTAATTCCTATCATGTGTTCAACTCAGTTGAAGTTCTTGTTCCTGTAGTAGCTAAGGGAAGTGTGTCAATTCCACCGCTTGTCTACGGAGTTTCACCTAATGATACTTCAAATATCAGCTAAGGTACTAATCCTAAGTACTAGTTGTCTAATTAAGCACAACTAGTCAGGGGAATTAGTAATTATGTTTAATGTCTAAGCTGAGGTACCAACAACACAAATGTTTGCCTAACTACAATGGATACAAGGCATCCATTGTGAGAGAAGAGTATTGCAATACTGGAATTGAAAATATCTGATAAATAAAGCACTCAAGAACATTCAACATAATTGAAATCACAATCATAAAATTAGGGTTTCACTGTAACCCTAGCAAATAATTTAGAACATACTTAAAACGACAAATAAAACTAAATTGCTGCTCTGGCTAGCCCAGGCATACCCTTCTCTCAACCCAGTTCACTTGTATTTATACATGCAAGTATAAACCCTAATTCTTGTGACTGTTTTTCTCTTACATCAAAAACAATAATTTCTTACCTCCAATCACTCGAAAGTGACAAGTGAACGAGACCCAACCTCTACCTTGCTCTGAATCGACCATGCCTGGTTATTGGTGAAAACCCTAGCTTCTAGTCATCTCTAAATTAGCTTCTAGAGTTGGTAGAAGCTAAGAAAGAGATAACTCGAGGTAGAGAGGGGTAGCAGGTACTACTGGTGCGTTTGATGATGATGGCAGGGTAGGGAGATGGTGGTGATGATGGCTCTGGTGGCGGTATGGGTGAAGGAGGTGGAGGTAGGGTTTCTGCAGGTGGGGGAAGAAGAAAGAGAAGATGGAAAGGAGAATGGGGGAGTTGGTCGAGAGGGTATAGGGTTAGGCGACTTTGCTATGGAGCAGGCGCAGCGAGTGATGATGAGAATGATGCAGCGAGCGTAGGATCTAGGGAGTAATATCTGAACGGCTCAGGGAGGCTCGGAGTAATATGGTGTTGAGCGGGAGCAGCAAAGTTCGATGCGCGTGGAGGAAGCGATCGTTGGATGTGGAAGATAGAAATCTCAACGGCTTGGAGTGTACGGGCTCGGATCCGGGTCGCGGGTCGGGTCTAGCTCAAGCCCATGTCTTGTAGATGAGTTGCTACTTGTTGGGTTGCAACTGTTGCGCGCGCGGGCTTTGGCTTTCTGCTCCATAGATGCTTGTCTCCAATTCTTCTGCTCTTTTGGCTCCTCAGATTCTCTGAGCTTTATTTATTACCTAAAAACACAAAATTAATTAATACAAATATTTATTCTTGAAAACAAAGAAAACACAGAATCTGGGATAATATCTGATTTCTAAGCGCAAAAGATGAGTAAAATGCCAATAAAAAGGTGTATAAATATGCACTATTTGGCACTCATCATAGACCAACGCATGATCCTGGAATTATCCCTCTCAGAGAAAATACGCCGAGAATCACCAACAGTCAACCCTTGTACAATACTACGAGGAATAGGCGCATACTTCTCGAAGCGCTCCCACATCAAGGCTTGGAGGAACATCGTATTGGCGTAGCATTCAATCTTCATAAAGCCATTTGAAACACTGGAGTCTACGACCAGGGAATCCAGGTTAGAGTACAAAGAACCCAAGAATAAGATACCTATGGGAAGTTGTTCACCCTGAGCCATCTTAATAGCAAAGGGGATTACAAATGGCTTTAACAAAGTCTCGGCGTCTTCAAACACGTCCCTAGACATCCATAAGCACAAAAAAGCAGCGATAGACAACATACCGTCAGGTTCGTTGAGAGGAACATCTCGTGGCCACCAGTGTGTCAACCAGTGAGCATAACAGCCTTTGCCAGAAGCCTTGTTAATTCTCTCCATCTCGGCTATTAAGATGTTGGAAACTGCTTTCTCCTCCGTGGAAAGCTCTTCAGGAAAATTACATGTGATTGGAAGATGCAATAAAGCAACTACATATTCCAAGGTAATGGTAAACTCTCCCCAACTACATATAAAGGTATGGGTCGGAATACACCAGCGAGCAAGAAGGGCCACAAGACCTCGCACATCATGAAAGATGTACAAATCTCCAGATGCTTGAATAGCGCTGACAACTTGTGCTTTATACAACATAGCTCTAACACGAGGATATCCCAACATGTGTCTTGACCATCCGGAAAACTTCTCTAAAGGGCGTCGAGGGAGCTTGAATTCTATAATTGAAGACTGGAAGAGTCCTCGTTCAAGACAAAACCGAACAACTGCTCGAGGAGTCACCAATTTCTTTTGAGTAACCGTCCGGGGTTTATCAAAAGACGATATCTTGGAGATCTGAGACGCTTTTCAGTTTCCTGAACCTCAAAAAATGCATCATCTATATTCAGAACATTCTTGATTCCAGGTGTTTCGTCTTCCTCTCCGCCAACGGAAGTCTCATCCATGCATGCATCTTCTCTAGAGACATCATTGTCTACACACATTTCATCTCTGGAACCATCATTAGCTTGGGAATCAGACATTCTTTCCAAGTAGCTGTAAAATTCACACAACATTTTGCTTCAGTCGTCTAAATACAAGCTTCAACAAAATGATGGAATCATGCAAATGGGAATACGGCATCAACAAAAATGGTAATTCTTAACTCTTACCTCTTTGCAATTCCACTAACAATAGTGATTGTTCCACAAGAGTTAACACTCCAAAATTAGTTCGTTCCTTGAAACCTGCAACAACGAATGAGGCTTTATTAATCTTCAAAACTGATTTTTCATAAAATCATAGACACAATTTTCATAGTATGAACATCCACAACTGAACTATGAAATTTACACCAAGACAATTTTTCATCATAAATAAATTGTCAAAGTTTCAAGGTTACTCAGAACCCACGTTTCGATTTTACAAAGCAATAATTAATGTGAATTACTCACATAAATTCTCAAACTTTTATCTAATGAGAACGAACTCATGTGAATAAAATATGTTATCATATTTTGCATAATATGTCACGACTGCATAAAAAAAAAAAAAAAAAAAAATCCATGAAAGCTCATAAACAAAATTTTATCACTGGTGTTGATGGTGGATTTTCATTTAAGGGCTGAAATTGTAAAAGCCAAAATTATGGGCTAACATCTTGCAAAAGATAAAGCCATTAATACTTCTTCACTTTACTAATTCACCTAGAATAGAGCAGGTGGCAACAGTCCCAGTATTCTGTGAATTAAATACACAAAATTCATCCAGGTTGGAGCATGTAGCAACAATCCCATATACCCTGTGAATTTACAAAGATTATTAATTAATGCATGACCAGCCTCGTATTTCCTGTACTCATTACCGGTGCGGCATGACGACTGAGTGTTGTTCTCAGCAGAGCAACACGAACCTCCAAGCATTAATAATGAAGCATGTACGAAATACCCATACAGGATACAACTCTCGGTGTGTTATACTAGCCCGATTGAGCATATTTGAACCTGAACTGACCATATCAGTCTCAGAAACGATCACGACCATCCAACTTCACCAGCATGATTGGATGGCTTAGATTGAATCCATGACCCCAAGCAGGTATTGGAATACCCACTACCGACCCAACGCGGGCCCCGCATGGTCGGTCTCCCCAAAAGGGTGGCATAGTTTGTCAAACCGTCCAAACCAGAGCTGTATGGACCAAAAACCCTAAATTAGGGTTTGCGGCACATTACATGTATCGCAAAACAGTCTCAACCATCCATCTTCGCAGGCATAGATGGAGGGTGTAGATGTAGATTCAAAGAGCCTAGAACATGTCAACACAAACACCGTGGGCCCTCCTACATACCTGACTGGTCGGTCAGGACCAACTATGGTTGGTCGTCTTGATTCGCGTGCCCCAAACTGGGTATGACACACGGCCGGCAAAACCTAATTAGGGTTTGTGTCGCGATCAAGAGCGTCCATTTTCTCCTGCACGAATGAAGAGTCCAGGAATAGACTAAGCAGGTCCGGTAAGTATCAACACGATCTCTGTGGTCCCACATATCTCCACACCCGATCGGCCAAGGCCAAACTTGGCTGTACACCTCGATTCGCACGCCCAAACTAGGCGTGGTCACACTTCCCAACCACAAACTGATCTCGACCGCTCAAGTTTACCGGACAAATTGAGTGGCCTAGATCACGTTTCTATGGGACGATGAAGTACAGGTATATAAACCATCCCACCGAATGCACGCCGGGCTGATCGGCCAAGACCGACCAAGCTTGGTCGTCTTGGAACGCGCGCCCAAAATTGGCATGATGCGTGGCTTTTGCGGCACCATATTTCTGTTGCAAATTGATCTCGATCACTCAACTTCGCCGGACAAATTGAGTAGCCCAGATCACACTTTCACGAGACAATGAGATATGGGCACCTACACCGTCATGTCGTTTACACACATGCACGATCGGCCCTGTCAAAATTGTATCCCAAGCCTGGATTCGACCAAGCTGAAGAGTGATGCTTGCGCTATGCTTCAAAAATCCTAATTCCATCAACGGTCGCAGATGAGTGTCTCAAAGATCATCTCGTTCGTCCAACTTCACCGGCTTGGTTATACAACCCTGGTCAGGAGTTAATTGGTCAGTGAGGCATCATGGTTATCACCACCCGTCACTTTACCACATCATGATGCAGTACCTGCATAGAATACACACGATACTTCACAAGTATCGACTTCCTAAATAACTTAGTTATTTAATCTAGCATTACATGCTACTTTATGTGGGTCCCACGATCCACACACTTGAGACATCAATCATGTCACAAACTGGGGGATACATACTGGGGTATTGGTCTGGCGGTTTACAGCGTGCAGCGTGCAACGCGCCATCACAAGAACGTGTCGGGAAGTCATGGACGGTTAGAGATGACAGGAGAAGTGGGCAAGACTGGTCGTGTAACACTAACACACAACTCCACTACTCCACTTCCTCCACTTCCCATGAGAGACGTGAATAAGGCTCAAATGACTTGTATAAATAGGTTCTCCTCCCTATTTCCAAAAAACAAGAACAAGTCCAGACAACAGAGGCAAGTGTTGATACCATCGTATTCAAACACCGGAACTGATAGCTTACATCCTGCAAGCCGTTCAGCTTTCTGATACAAGTCATACATAGCCAACACCTTCACAATCTCAACACCTTCTTCGCTTCCCTCCCTAAGATCAACCCCATCTCCTTCACTTTGTGACCGAAACAAGTCTGGAACGACCATTTCTTGGTTTAGGCCGGATTTGCACAGATTGATTTCTCGAATCTACAAGCACTCCCGTGTAGTGCATTTGTTTAAGGTTTCGACTCATTTCTCATCCACACATCCCAAATTACCAAAACCGGCAGAGATAGTTTTCACCCATAAACAACTGGACACAAGTCTATTTCCAAAGAAAAATCCCTCTCAAGTTAGGGATTTTTGCTAGTTTCTTAAACTAACGATCGAACGAACATACGTTTAATAAAATAAGGGATTTTCTACAAAACTCATGCTAATATATACACATGTATATAATTTCAACATGAACAACTCATAAAATTAGCAAACAAAAAAAAAAGTTGCGTACCTGGTCGGTGCCGGCCGGACGGACGGTGGCGCTCCGGCAAAAATCTTCCCTGCTCCTGCTAAGCTCGGACGTGAAGGTGATGGGAGGATGAAGAAGATGGTTTTCGTGTGGGAAGAATAAAAAAAAAAAAAGGGAATTAATTCCTTTTATATCAAATTTTACTTCCAAAACCTAATTCCATAAGGATTTCCTTTTTGGGCCCGGCCCTTGAATCCTAAACCAACCAAGGTTCTACCATCAAATCAGCGGTTTTACACCAATTTTGCTCACTAGATGATGCTCTATTATGCCACTGGGTTTCCGCTCAAACCATGGTTTGCTCATTCAGTCGAAATCCGACAATATCTTATCTTATGACTAAGTTCAATTACTTATTTCTGTTTGTACCTGGAAAATCACCATTCAATGCTGACTGAGGAATATTACTATTCCTCACTAAGCAAGGTACTTAATGTAGATGGTGGATTTTCAACAAAGGGTAAAATTGTAAAACTATACTCCAGATCCGACAATCGGATGAGTATTGAGGCCCAAGTCTCTCATTAAAGCATGAAAGCTCATGCCATAAATCTATGACTGAGAAGGCTGTCTCTCAAAGTATATGTAGATGTGTAGTCTCCCAGCTAAGGCCACGGCACATCTCATAAATACTAAGCAATTTCAGTAATTACTTCGGATCCGGCAATCGAATGAGTATTGAGACTCATGTCTCTAAGCGTGAAAGCTCATGCCATAAAACCTCTGATCGAGAAAGTATCTCAGAGAAGATGAAGATGCATAGTCTCCCAGCTGAGACCACAACACATCTCATATTGTATATAATTACAAGATTGGACAGCTCCTAGACAGCATATCTTCTAGTATAGAGCAATAACGTCTTCAGGATGCAACCATGTTTTCCCTGACTATAAAAGAGGAATATGACACTCCAACAAGTTCATATTGCTCAACCCTCAGATAATTAATGCTCCTAGATAGGAAGCTCCTGCTAGTATAGAGCCATCAGTTAATTATCTCTAATCGCATGAATATCCAACAATATTCTACGATTCTTCGTTATATTTCGTCACTTCAATTCGTGGTTCTTCCCAGCAGAATTCCACGGGTTAGTGATAAATATTCAACGAGACAGGCATCTGAGCATCGAATAAGCCCTTACTAAAATGGTGCAAGTGTACTTAGCAATAATGCACAGACCAGCATTTGAATGCGCAAACGAGCATTTCAAAAATATGAATGAACGATGAACCTATGCAAAATCGGAAGGAAAAATAATAATAATAAAATATTAGCAAAGGCGCCAGGGGACTAGGCTCATCAGCTGGCCGGTCATGCCGTGACCAGTCCCGCGCCCAATTTTATATTTTGTCATATTTTATTATTTTTCCTGATCTCGTGAAAATTCTCTCGTTCAAGCTAATCTCCTTCGTTTCAAGGAAAATCTCTAATCTCATGATTTTATCAAAGAAATAATTAAATTAGGGAAAGGTGTCGCGGGACCGAGCACCAGCCGGCCGGCCATGCCCTAGCCGTGGCCGGTCCCACACCTCACGTCCCCATTATTTTATTATTTCTCTCAAATTATGAAAATTCCCTGATTTCATGAATTTTCCCTAAAACCATGAAAAATCCCTAATTTTATGAATTTTCTCTAAAATCATGAAAAATATTATAAAATTAGGAAAACTCGTGGGACCGAGCACCAGCCTGCCGGCCATGCCCTAGTCGTGGCTGGTCCACACCTCACGTCCCATTATTTTATTATTTCTCTCAAATTATGAAAATTCCCTGATTTCATGAATTTTCCCTAAAACCATGAAAATTCCCTAATTTTATGAATTTTCTCTAAAATCATGAAAATTATTATAAAATTAGGAAAAACTCGTGGGACCGGGCTCTAGCCGGCCGGCCATGCCCTAGCCGGTTCCACACGCCTATTATTTTATTATTGTTTTAAGTTTCATGATTCCATGAAAACTCCCTGATTTCAACAAAATACCTTGGTTTTAACAAATCTCTCTGATTTTATGAAAATTTCCTAAAATCATGAAAATTACATAAAATTGGGAAGAGTGCTATGGGACCGTTCCCATTGGCCGGACGGCCATGCCTTGGCCATTTTCGGTCCCACACTCCATCATTCCCTATTTTATTATTATTATATCTCTCTCATCTCATGGAAATTCCCTAATTTCAGCAAACTTTCCAGTTTCATGGAATTTCCCTCAAATCAGAGAAAATACATAAAATTACATAAAACTGGGAAAGTGTGGGACCGTGCTTGTTAACCAGCCGGCCATGCCCTAGCCGTGGCCGGTCCCATACCTTGCAATTCCCAGTTTTATTTATTATTTTTCATCATCTCATGTATTTTTCCTAGTTTCAGCAAAAACCCTAGATTCTTCATATTTTCTCAGAATGTTGCTCAAATGCGCACCGGAAAATACTGAAACTCTCAGGACTGAGACACGGACACTATGCTGACACGAGCACATCCCCTTGACTGACCAAGGGTGGCTTTAAGGCCTGCAAACAGCCGGTCCCGCATGTTTTAATGATTTTAACCTAATTTGCTCAATTGCTCATATTAGGTTCAAACTTCTTCCAAACAATTAAGAGTTTGCTTGAACGACCATCCATTGGTCCCACGGCCACCAAGAGCCGGCCCCATGATCTCTTGGTCGGTCCCTCAGTTCATGACCAGGTTTTTATTATTTGTCGCTCACACGAGCATTATTTCAATAAATGATCAAACCAGCATTTAATCATTCTTTCACCAACTGGTCCTCTAAGAGACTTTGGTATTTTTCTCATTCGAGCATCTGGGTGTACATGGTGGGCTCGTCATCCCATGTATCCTGTCCCTGTTTCACTTTGAAGATTGATTTGCAATAAATTATCATTTCGATAAAATTAGGGTTTTGAATCCAGAGCTCTGTAGAAACATGATTCTGAGCAGATTCAAATACTCTGATAATTTTATGTTGATTTCATGATCAACATTTTTATTTATTTTACTCGACCCAGCAGTCAGTATCTTAACTTAATATTTATTTTGGTCCTGCTACCAATAATTCATCAAACGAGCAATATTTGCTCAAAATAGCAATATTCCTCAGACTAGCAATATTTGCTCGAACCAGCAATATTTGCTCAGATTCAAGAATATTGGTTCAACTATCGACAATTCAGCAACACAGTTTGCTCGTCTTAGGTAATCAACATAATAATATCTCGTCTCAGCAGACATATTTGATTCATGAATTTCAGAACATTTGCAAAACATGTTCAATTCAACAATACATGGACTCATTGTCCCACAAATTCAGCAACTGACTCCACAATCACGAGATATCAATCGTGTCACATGGGGGATATTAACTAGGGTTTTGGTCTGGCGGTCTACGACACGTGTGTTCACCCACGATGAGAATGTGAGCAAGTCGTGCAATCAGTTGGAGGAGTCAGCAAAGTATTGGGTGGAAAATTAACCAAGTCTCCGCACGATGAGAAACTGGTTTTACACGATTTCCCACTTCCCCACTCTCTGATTCCAGCACACTGTCACACTTCATGGGATCATGGTGTTTTCAACTCCGGCATTATAAAATGTCTCTGAATCCTGATTGAAAGGACAAGATTCGAACACTCGAACATTCGTCTAAACAAGGAATTCTCGGCAAGTTCATACAGACAATATTTCATCTACACGAACTCATCGTCTGAGCATTCACTCTCAATTGAGCAAAATTCAATCATTCAGAGCATTCTCACGCTGAATTCACAACACACCTACAATCTCAGATCACCATTGATCTCACGCATTTCTCAACTTCCCTCCTACAGATCAACCCATCCTCTCTTGTGACCGAATTGACTCTGGAACATCCATTGTTCTTGGTTTAGGCCGGAGTCTTACAGATTGATCTCTCGAACTTATATCACTCCCTTCTTGCAGTGCATCTGTGTGAGGTTCAATATTTCGCTCGTTTCAAGGAGTCTCCACATGGTCGACTCTTCAATTCCGTAAAAACCAGCAAATCGTTTTTCCCCATCTACAAACGGCTATCCTTCCTCCTGAGATGCAGATCTCAGCAGTACAAGTTCGCCACCAAACTTGTGGCAACTTTTGGTCGCAATTCCAAATATCATGGTTTATGCCAAAACCCTAATTTGGTCGCGCCTAAAATATGCGCGAGCATGCTGGCCATGCCACCATGCCGCTGGCCTCCAAACGGAAGGTAGCCGCGATCAACGGCTACCCTTCCTCCAGAGATGCATATCTTAACCGTACAAGCTTGCCACCAAACCAAACGACTTGTGGCAACCTTTTGGCCGCAATACCGAAATTCCACGGTTTGTGCCAAACCCTAATTTGGCCGCACCAAAGGTATGCGCAAGCCATGCCAACACCACGGCCACGCCACTGGCTACCAACGGAAGGTAGCCATAATCAACGGCCACTCTTCATCCAGAGATGCAAAATCTCGGCCATCGAAGGCCGTCACTGAATCGGCAAGCCTCTCTATTTTAACTTGCCACACATAGCAAGATGCTACACGTTTTCCAATGAAAACACTCGAGATATCAAAACATGTCACTGGCGGGGATGCTCATCAGGGTATTGGTCTAGCGGTTTACAGCATGCGGCGTGCAATACGCCCGTTACAAGAAAGTGTCATAAAGGTGAGGCGGTTAGTAATGGCAAGAAATAAGTGGTGAAACACATCTTCATTATAGAAACATCAATTCTAGGTGTTACCCGTTACCACTTTTCCACCGCTCAACCGCTTCCACTTCTTAAGAGGCCAGAGTACGTTTTATTACGACTTGTATAAATAGGTTTCACCTACTTCCACCAAAGGGAGGTTTTTGGTCAGGAGAACAATACATATCCAGAAATCACCTGGTAGCTTTCCATTCAGCTTGCCAGTTCAACTTTCGGATACAAGTAGCAAAACACCCACACTTCCAGAATCAACTATTCTGGCCTCAACACTTTCTTCGCTTCCCTCCCTAAGACCAACCCTTCTCCTTCACTCTGTGACCGAAGGAAGCCTGGAACGGCCATTTCTTGGTTTAGGCCAGGATTGTACAGATTGATCTCTCGAATCAAAAGTACTCCCGTGCAGTACATTATTTTGGTTTAGATTTGTTTCTCATCCGCACTCACACGAAATTACCAAAATCAGCAGAAACCGTTTTCACCCACAAACAATTGGAGACCACGGTGGGAGATTAATCTCTCGTTTGCAATATCACTTTTCAATTCCCAATTTTATTTTTCAACTCTGGTCTCAAGATGGTAGAACTCAGGTCAGGATCAGCAACAAACCCTGAGAACACTGGCGCCGAAATTATTCTTGGTGTTAACGTTTCTCCCAGTGGTGCTAATACGCCACCTGTCAACACCAGCAATATGGAGAATGTTCCTTCAGGTGTTACACCTCCAATCACCAGAGCCAGAGCCTATGTCACGGAAAATGCTCCTTCAGGTGTTACACCTCCAATCACCAGAGCCAGAGATGCTGCCGCCGCTCCCAATATTTCGTCAAGTATGACACCTCTAACCGCTACCAGAACCACAGCTGCCCGCCAGGTCGAGAAGCTAGGGGAGCCAGAGGGAACCGACCCTATATTACTATTACTGACTTGATGGAAAGAAAGGAGGTTCTTGCCAGAGCCCAAACGGATATGGCCTCAACCCAGAAGGAGGTACTTGTTTTTCTCAAAACGCTAACGGAGCGGCTATGACAAGAATCACTTCAGCCAGAGCCAATGAGGAACGCCTCCAATACCCCTTGTGCCAGCACCTCAACAGGGCGCACCTTTGTGGATAAAGATCCTCGCCCAGGAACTCCAGCAGAGAGAAATCAACCGTCCAATTTCGTCACACGAGAAGATTTGGAACGACTTCTCCGAAACCGGGACAAAAGCGATTCCATATACGTGCATGAACATCAACCCCCGTATCCTCTGGAAGTACAAAGAATCCCTCTTCTAAGGGGGTACTCTTCCCCTCAATTCTCTTTGTATGATGGCACCGGTAATGCACGTGAACATGTCTCCCGATTCTTGGAGTCCCTGGTGGAACACGAATACAATCGCGTTCTCCGTTTGAGGTAATTTTCGAAATCACTTACTGGAAGAGCATACACGTGGTACAATAGCATTACGCCAGGCAGCATCTCCAACTGGTCTGACATGGTTGTAGCATTCTACAATAAATACTTCTTTGTGTCTGAGCAAATTACCTTCTCAGATCTAGGAAGGATGTTTCAACGAAACAACGAACATCCGATTGATTTTGTCAAAAGATTCAGAATTCAAGCACTGTATTGTCATGACCCTAACGTGACCGAACAACAATTGGTGGATTCCTGCATCAATGGCATAATCTACCGCGCTTTACTAGAGAATCTGCAATTCCAGACATTCTCTGAACTTCATGAAGCTGCAAAGCGGTCGGCCACAACAACCACAGCGTTGTTGGAAAGAACCAGGCTAACCATAAGTGAGGACACACGCGAAACTCGAGGAAGTAGATGCCTCATCAATAAGCAATACAACACCGGACCCTCCTCTGTGAGCGTGGTAGACGAAGGAAGAAAAAGAAGGCTCCAACAACAGAACAACCATCCAAACGTGCAGCGCCAGCACGACAGGCAGCTCCTCCGCGGAAGACCACCGCTAAAGCTCCCATGCGACATCAAGAAGCTGGAGAAAATGTCTTGGATTTCCCATTCCCAATCGAGGAAGTGATTGAACTCTTGGAAGCGTGGATCCAAGACGACGCCATCAGGCTACCTCCTATCAGGTGCCCACCAACCGAAGCGGAAATGGCGAACCCCAAATATTGCCGCTACCATAGATTTTTCCACCACCCGACCAGTGACTGAAATAAGCTAAAGCATATCCTCAAAGAAAATATAGAAGCAGGGGAGCTTCGACTGGGCAATGAAAGAGTTCACACAGATCCACTTCCAATCAGGAGTTGCATGGCCTCTGGGGACTCTGTACACGAGGATGTGCAATCCATGATGCAGCATGTATGCGAAATTCTCTATCTCTCCAGGACACATCGTCAAGATATCTTCACAGCCCTTAACCGTGTTGTATCGGGCAAGCGACTCTTTCCTACTGAAGAAACCACGCCATAACCCCAAACTCTCTCGGGAAGCGGTACTGGAAAATACAACTGGGGACTGCTGACCACGGTTTACCTGAGGGACGCCGAGCTTGACAACACATTAATCGACTCGGCCTCTGACTTCAACATCGTTACCATCAGAACTCTGAGAGCTGCTGGAGTTTCGAAGCAGGAGGCTACCCGTTCCCCAACCGTGGTCAAAAACTTGGAAGGGAAGGCGATGGACGCATATGGCTACATCAACCTTGAAATCAAGGTGGGAGACACTCTAACACATTGTAGTTGCATGAAATCCCACAATACATCCCTCACAAGAATTCATAATAATCAACATATCTTTAAGATCAACAATCACACTTTTTATTAATTGAGTTTAGGAATTTTACAAGGAGGAAATGAAATCAAGAATACAACTACTGTTCTAGACTTTCTCTCTCCTCAAAACTTTCTCTCCACCCTAAAAATATCTCTCCATCCTTAAGCCTATTCGGCTCTTTATATAGGATTATACATAATGGGTGACAGCTAAGCTGTCCTTTATTTTCGGATCTGGCTTGCGATATTCTCGCAAGTATACAAATGTTAAATTTCATAACACTCCTAAATTTCCCTAGGTCTTCACATCTTTCTCGTGTTTAGGCTGTCGTCATCTGTCGCGTCATTTCTGTAATCAATCTGCGATGTCTTCGCAATGTGTTGTATAATGGTTTCGCAATGGTATTGATGTTGCGATATTCTGATCCTACATCTTGCCTCTTCTCATGTCTTCTCTTCGAAGGAGAGAATGTCATGAGAATTAGTGCTTCAAAATGCCGCAGCCGTTCATTTTTCCATATTCTTCTGTACTGACATGATTCTGTATTTTTACACAAAATTTATTACAGATATCTCTTCTTCCTTCCATTTCTTGACACGTCATTTTCAACCGCTATTTCTCAACCGTTCACGTCTACTCTTTGCATTAAATGTGTTTATCTTCTCGAGAATTATTCTCTCTATATATATTCTTCTCATTCTTCTCTTCTTCTTTTTTACTTTCCTTCTTATCTTTTCTGCAACTTTTCTTCACCATTTCTCCGTAAATTCCTCTATTTTCTTGTTTCTACCTCTTTTGATCTTTAATTTTTTTTCTTCATTCCCATACTTAAAATGCCTCCAGTTGGTCGCAAATATGAAACTTCTCTTGAAGGAATTCAAAAAGATCTCAAAGACAAGGGTTTTACATTAACCACCATTCCCAATCAAGGAGCTAAATCCATTCTTTCGCTTAAACTGTTTTCTGATCATCATTGTGATGATAAAGAAATCATAGTTTCTCTTGGTCAGATTCTCGCTGGCCTTCCAATTCTTCTCTATGATCCTAACCTTCCTTTGTTTTACTAAATTCTTGCTCACGCGAACTTCTCGCGAGCCATCTACCAATTGAGTGGGGACTGCATTCGTTTAATTCTTGAATTCGCTAACCGTGGTGCTGGTAAAGGGTCTCTTTATCAAAAAGAAGCTAGGGATCCAAATTTTAAGGAGTTGGAAATACTCGCCGAAAAATATACAGTAGAGGGCTTCTTTGAAAATTATGAATTAATACCCATGAAGAAAGATGGTTAATGCTTTCTAACCACTTTTTCTTGACTGCTCATGTCTCTTCGCATTAAATGACCCTCGCTTTTCTCGAGGATCTTTTCCCTATATATAGTTTTCTTTCCTCCTTTTCATTCTTTGGTTTCTCTCTCCAATCTTTCTTCACTCTCTCCTTCCGCACTTGCGCTCCGCCAGCAAAGCTTTTCTTCATCCTTCCTAGCTACTGCTTTTAATCTCCGATCTTCATCCATTCCCATACCGATAGATGGCTTCCATCAGTCGTGGATACAAAACTTTTTGAAGAAGTTCACATGAATTGATCGAGAAGGTTTTACCTCGTCAACCATTCCCGATCAAGAACCCTCATCCATTCTTTCCAGAATCTTTCTCTCGATCATCAATGTAATGATCGAAGATTATAGTCTCGCTCTGCCGCCTTCTCATGACTTCCTATTCCCTTGTACAATCCCGAATCGCTTTATTTTATGAAATTTTAGCCCATGAAAATTCTCTGGCCGTTTATCAATTAAGTGGCGATCGGATTCGCCTGATGCTTGAGTTCGCGAACCGCAGTGGCAAAGGGTCTTTATATTCTAACTCCGCGTAAATCCCAAATTCAAAGACTTGGAAATAAATGCCGAGAAATACACTGTGGAAAACTTTTTGAAAATTATTCATGATAACTATGGTGAACGCGAAGTCTCGCCAGGTGCGTCGCTCAAGAAAAAGGATAATGTCTCCGAGGATAAATCGGTCACGCAGATATTGATTGGCACCCGGCAACAACACTACTCCTCGCCACTCCAAAGATGAGAGATGGTGGGTCGTACTCTTGATCCTAAATGGTCCTTACATCACTGTTCGCATATTCTTCCTGCGTAATCTCGCAGATATCATCCTTGGAATTCAGATGGTCTAGAAGAAGAAAGAGGTATTTTTCCGACTTCAAATTTGATTTTCAATTTTCTTCTATAATTGCT
Organism: Papaver armeniacum; assembly: GCA_023531295.1. Classification (NCBI taxonomy): domain Eukaryota; kingdom Viridiplantae; phylum Streptophyta; class Magnoliopsida; order Ranunculales; family Papaveraceae; genus Papaver; species Papaver armeniacum. The sequence continues at coordinate 181,224 of JAJJWW010012236.1, forward strand.
GAGTCTGTGAAATCTTTCAGATAGCTAGATTGAAAAGAAGCTACAAAATGATCCGTTTGAGGATACTCCGACATTGCTTCGATCGCTAGCGAGTGAAGTAAGAATCCTTTCCTTTCTTCTTATTTTAAACAATATTGTTGCCTCTCGCTTTCTTATCTCTACACGTATGCGAAGGCTGAAGTTGAAAAATTATTGCTCGCAAGACTCAGCAAATAAGGGTAAAACTGTCGTCGCAAGAGTAAATCCTCCGCCTCCTTAACTAAGAAGCTAAAGATCCAATCCTCTTCGCCTTAGCTCAAGCTCCGAATCTTCCCGACAAGGATGACCATGATTCGAATCGCTCTCTCGCTACAGTGGACCCCAAGTAACTAGTTCTTCTATGGGTCGCTTGTCCAAAGATCTTCTCCGATTCTTTCCAAGGAATGGGAGATGCTCCCCTAGCTTCTCTTGCGGACTCTCGCAAACGTGTGCAATGCCACTCTCACTCGAAGGCAATGATTCTTTCAATGGAGTCTCTAAACTATGTCTCCCGACTTCTTGAACGCGCTTGATCCTCGTATGTATACAATCATGTCTCCCATTGACTTTATATTGTTGTATATGTATTAACAACTTTTCTATCTCCTTTTCATAGGTTGGAAGATCTTCCTTTGTAGTTGCTCTCGTACTTTGAGAGAAGGCTGAATAATCTTGAAAAGCAAGAATTTATATTGAGCGAGAAGGTTCTGGAATTAGAGACCGAGTCGCTGGCCATCTCGTGAGAAAGACGTAGAGAATTCTAAAAGTTAAACACCGAACTTACTTCCCAAAAGGATAAGGTGTCCTCTCTTCAAAATGCCAATCAAGAACTTTATGGTATAAAATTTTACCTCCTTTTATTATTTTTATTTTAATGGTCGCCATTGTTACCCCGACTTATTACTTGTCATGATGTATATAATCTCTCCGACGAGGCTATTCTTCTCCATACATTTCCTGATCCTATGGATAATAACCTTCTTCTCGCCACCTCAACAACTCCTTAAGTAGTTCATCAAACAAAATTAACTCCCTTCATTAAATGAACTTCACTCAAATATCGCCTTTTTAGAAATCAACATAGATCCGGTTTAAGTGTCGCCAACCAATTTAAACTAATGTTTCGAGTCCAATAAAGAAATTAAAAATCGAGGAAGAAAATTAGTGACCTCATAGATGAGAATGATCGACATTAACAGTGAGGTGCACAAGCGTTAGCAGTAATTCCATAAATCTCTCCTCGTGTGCAAATTGAGCGAGATGAACTCCTTCGTCGAATACTATATTGCAAGTTAATGAAGAGCAAGTTCGTCTTCTTCTCGTATAAATAATGACGTATGAATTCGACTCGGCATGCAAAGTTTTAGATAATGCCAGAATAACCTAGGTGTTGATGTTAGTCTTCACGCCGAGCATACTTCCTTGATTAAAGATATGATATCCGATAGAGAAGGTTATTTATTACACCTTACTACTTCTTGCTTCGTAATATTGCTTGTAAATTATTAATTTGTTGTTACTTATTTGCGTAATCTGAGAAGAAGCTTCAAATTAGAATTAGAGAACTTGAATCTAGAAAGAACAACTCACTGAATTTTCCAAATGAGAATCGAAGAACTCGGCCGAAAAGAACAACTCGTAAAAATCTCTCCTTCGCGAGAATAGATATTCCAAGTCAAGCACAATTTCTAACAACAAAGTGAGAACTTTAATAATGATGTCGCTTGCTTGCGTAACTGGAGGCATGGAGTATGTTTGTAAACACTGTAACATCCCGTGCATACATATCCTCGGCTTCTTGAAAAGGTTCCTAAAATCTACCCGTCTCTCGATGTTTCCGACAAGTTAAGTCGCGAGAGAAGAAAATTCAGCGATGAGAATAATGAAGTCAAGAATCGGATGAAGAAGAAGAATCACCAAAGATATAATTCTTTTGTTTTCTTTTGTCATGTAATATCTCGTATACATTGTCGATCTTTGTTATTATAGATGAACTCTTTTTTCATGAGTTCAATCTCTACTCCCTTTTTTGGTAGTTCTTCCTTGTAATATAATCAGCTAACATTATTAATGTATAATTCTTTCAATTCAAGATGAATAACAATATTCCAACTTCTCCATTCCTCATACTTGCCTCTCGATATTTATCTTCCATGAGGAAGTTAGTTATCCTCATGTAAATAATTTTTATTGTTATTGAAGTATATAGCTGCACTGAGGTCGCTTGATATCTTTAGCTTACTGAGAATGCTAACTTTTTGTACCGCGACAAGGGTCGCAAGCCGCCTCTACACTTTCATGCAAAGGCCCATCGACCTTGCCTTATCATTTTGTGTGGTCTTCCAAGCCGACCTCCCTAGCTAGAGGTCCTCCCCGCCACTGCTCATTTACTGATAACTGCAGGACGCCTTTACACTTGTATGTAAAGACCCATTGATCTTGCCTTATCATTTTTTCAAGTATTTTTGCCTCTCAGGATGTTTTGGTTGCAACAACATGACATGCCTATGCATCCTTGCGAACACATAGCCCCATGACATTGTCAGTTTCGACGAAATCGCAGACGTCCGCACACTTTCGTGTGAAGATTCCATTGATCTCGCCTTACCCTCGCGTTAGTATTATTGCTCTTGCAGGATCATTGCACAAATATGACAAGCCTAAGTCTCCTTGGTGAAAACAAAGCCTCATGACATTTGTGTCCTGCTTTGACACTCCTAATGGAGAGCGTCGCCTTATCATCTCTGCTTGTTCTCTTCAAGGAGGCACAAACATCGCCATACAAGACTAGCTCCTCCCATCCTGGGCCTTAACAACAACTGGGTTTGTTTTCGTAGCCTCTTATCCCTTTATAACGATATGGTTTATGGTTACGAGACCCGGACTTAAGCGGAGTTTTCGGGCGAGCGCAGTGCGCATGCCAAGACTCGCTAAGAAACGGCTGTGGTAGGTTATCCATCCCGGCACTGGGCTCAACCGTACCTCTGCCGCCTTGAGCATACATCGACTCCTAGGAAGAGACCTCGGTCGCCCAACCAGGGTATAACCCATATATAGTTGGGAATCCAAGGTACTCTTCCGATAGGTCATGGGCCTGTAAATTTTCATGGTTCAGTTTCTCTGTGGAGCGGTGGTAACCTTTCCCCGAACCACGCAAGTAGAGATACCCTTATATGACGTGACTTTAGGTCTTACATTTGCTCTTTACGAAATATTATTCGCGAACTAGGTGTACGCCATAAAGGTTCGTCCCATTCATTTGCGCATTTATATTTGTTAAATCATTCGATCATTCATGTTTCATTATTTGGTTGATATTTGTTTCATGGGTATTCGCAGAGTTCTATTTCACTTTGTTGTATTTCACTTTTCTTTCTTAGTTAACTCTCATTTTTACTCTTCTCAAGGAGATTCTCGATATCATTACTTCAATCGTTTTTGTTGTTTATTCATTTCTTTGTGCCTTTTGCTCCTCATATCCTTTGCTTCCTTATTACCATAATATTCGCCTGTCTCTAGGCATTCATCTCGCGAGGTATGTTCAGTCCCCCATGGCATCCACCATCAGTTTTTTCCTTTCTCGCGATCTTTCACATGTCGCCGTTCCAACCCTTTCTTTTGCATTTTTCTTCGCAGTTTTTCAACATCTACTTCATGACATCGTGCATACTCCTTCCAATCTCCCCCTGAGCAATGCCTTTCAATGCCATTTGGATGTGGAATTTAATACATTGATGATATGTTGACGCTTACTCCCAAGATTTCGCGAAGCCACGCCTCCCAATCAGCATTGTATGGAGATTCCACGTCAACCACATGTATTAAAATACTGGGCTGATAACTTGTGAGGTATTCTCATGTGAACCTCTCCTTCGTTTGTTTGGTAGCACAAGAAGCCAGTATCTTTGTAAGGGCAGAGGATCGCATCTCATCTTTCCTCCCATCGTCTTTGTAAGTATGGTAGAAGAGGATATTCACGAACTCCGGTGTCGATTAAGATTCGGTTGATCGCTCAGCAAGTTTCCTCGCTCATCATCTTCCCATCGACCGGTTTCGTGTTAATTTCTAGTTTCACAACCAACGGGCTATCATGTGTTTCTTCCTTTTGGCACATTATCCGAGAGAAAGAAATAGTCTTCAATCACACTGTTCTAATCAAGGATCTCGCCGCACCATAATTTCTTTATCATTAGCATCTCTCGCAAAGACTCTACTAAGCACGTTGTCATGAAAATCTTCGATGGTGCGACAGATGGACAATGGAGTTGCAGTTCAAATTCTTGGCTTTTGTTCCTACCTCTATCACAAATGCTTCTTTCCTTCCTCACGACACTGCTCGCGCATCTCTCGTGGTGGTGGTAATGTCCGACTGCTTTTCTCCTTAAAAGTGATTCAGCCTTTCCCGATCAATCATCCCGAGAATAATTCTCTTTATGTTTCTACAATCGCTTGTTTGATGTCCATGGAATGGTAAAGAACAAAACTCATGGCTTCTATCGCCTGGCGGGTGGTTCCATCCCTCAACATTCCAAGGTGCTGCCGGTACATTTTCCATCACAAGTATAGCTTCCCGCATCTTTTCAATGCCAGTATTCAAAGGGAGGCATCTTAATTTGTTCATACCGGTTTCTATGACTTCTCTCTCGCCTCCACGGCTATTTTGCCTTCGTCCGCCATAAGTTTCTTGCACATGATCTAGTCTCCTAATCTTATTATTGTTGTTACGATTGTAGTAATTCTTTCGCTCAAACTCTTCTGATCATGGCTCTCATGGCTACTACCTTTCGATGTCCTCATCAGCTCCTCCTGCTCGCTGTCCTTGCGAAGTGCTCGCCACCAGACATGAATCGAGGTAACAAACTTATGCTCGCTGCTTTTGGAGTTCGTGTTCGCGACGGGATAAGAATTCATTTCATTTTGTCTTTCTTCTAAGGCAATATACTCTTCCTGTAATTTTCAGTCGCGATCGTGATTGTATTTTTGATTCTAAAATTTGAAATGTATATAAGAATCGCGAAGAGAGCATTCACAAATGAGAGTATGAGATATCTCTCTCAACCCGTCCCGCCATTTCCACAAAGACGGCTCCTCCATTTACTTACAACTGCCTTAAGTCGGCCAACTTTGTTTCACTTTCTTAACACATCTCACACTGTCGCGAAGAGTTGTTACTTATGTATGCTCCTTGTGGAATGTGACTTGTAAATGGTGAAATGATGTAATTGTATTCTTTGGTAGGCTTTCAAACCACTTTAATGCTTCTCCTATTGTTTGACGCGAAATATTTGCACAATATGGTATCATGGTTCTCCTATCAGAATATACATCTCATGTGTTCTTTTAATATGTCAGACGCATGTGTTGTTCCATCAAAGATGTTAGTTAATGTAGATTGCACTTGGGGAGGTATTCCATCTCGTATTTCCCCAGCGTAAAAGGGTTCTTCGCGGCTTCGCACGGCTTCATCCAGCTGTCTCCTTCCTCCTTCCCTTCTATTGTTCAATAATCCTCTCATTTCAAACCTAGCTCTCTTAAGATTTGTTCATTTGCCTCGTAATTTGATTCTCACCGGTCTTTTTAGCTCGTCTTCTCCTTCTTCGCCGTGCCTATTTTGACCTTCCCGCTCATTATCTTCCTCCTTCTTTCCTCGTGACGCTCTTTTGGCCTCTTCTTCACATTCGCACGCCATTGATATCATCTGTTCTCTCTTCTCGTCGCCTATCACTTCTCATCATTTGCACCCTCTCATACTCTTCATTAATATTTCTATTAGCACGATTTTGTTCCCTCCTTCTCTCGCGGTTGTCATGGTTATTCTCCGTCGATCGTTTCCTCCATCTCTTGATTTTCCATTTCTTCTCTTAGCTTTTCTCTCTCAGCGAGCTAGTCTGCGCTTTGTTCAATGTAAAGTGTCTCTCAATGTCATCCTCGATCTCTGCTTCTTCCTCAACTCTTCTCTCCCGCGTAGGATTATTCTTCCTTCAACAGCCTGGTCATTTGGCCCTTGAGAGTCGCATGTTTTCCGATTTTCCCTATTTCGCCATTTCTAAGATTTTCCTGTTGAGAATATAACGATCTTCTATTTCTCCTCTCTCGTGCGTCCGTGGCCTCGGATCTGTGTCTCTTCCTCGTATTCTCCTGCTGGTAAACTCTCTTCTTCTTCTCTCGCTTGATCTAGAACTTGATCTCACGCTACTTCGAGATCTCCTACTTTGCATCTCATATTTTCCATCCTCAATTCATGATTTTGTCTTGTCAAGTTTGCTCGCTCCTCCGCCTCTAGTCGCTCTCTCCTCGTGTATTGTTTGCTCTCAATCTTTCTAATGTCGCCATTTCTTCATTTCCCGGATTCATTTCTCCATTCATCCCTTGTTCCCTTGTCCATTGTCTCACCAACCGTCGTTTTTCCTCTCTCTGTCCTTCAAAATCGATCTCCAAGTATGTACACTTACTCTATCATAATCCATAGCTGCGTTTGCTATCGGGGAGATCGGCTATCGATTTTGATCTTCTCCGCCATTTCTCCTATTTATCCTCGACTATCTTCCTGCTTTCATTCCTCCTTTCTCCAAAGAAGTCTCCCACTTCTTCACAATCGCTGGTTGTTCTTCAGACATTTCTTCTTCTAGCCATCTTTCCTTTCAACGAATTCTTGAGTATCTTTTCCAAATCTCTTCTCTCGTTAATCCAAATTCTCTCCAATTTCTTCGTCAATCACCGTCATGTCCTCGTTTTCTACAGACATATGTAGTAGCAGGTGTTTTCCCACACTACACCCCTCACTATATTTTAAGCTAATTAGTCCATTGAAAGATGTATAATAAAGAATGTTTATTGATTAATTTCATGAGTTATCTACAGGGAAAATGGAATTACACTTAAGCAAATAAAACACTCTTAAACTTTCTCTCTCCTAATGACTTGCATAACAATTCCAAAAGACCTCTCCTACAACGACTCACACTTAACCCTTTATATAGGTAGTACATAATGATGACAGCTTAAGCTTATCCTTTATTTTCGGGAATGTCTCGCAAGTGTCGCCAGTGACAACTATTCAATCTCGCGACACTTCTTAGCCTCTCGCCAGGTTCCATGTCTTCTTCTGCTGCTTTGTGCGTCAGCCTCCCATTGCGTCGCTGCCTATTTTAGTTTCCGCGCTCTCCTCTCATTTAATTGCGTAAATTCTAGTGAGGGGTGTAGTGTAGGATTTCCTGCAACTACAAGCACTGCTTTGGGGTGTCATGAGGGTGCCCCTTAGTAATTTGGGTACCCCTTATCCATAGTGAGAGTCCGAATAGTAGGTGTCCTCCGGTGCAACTTTTCGAGCCGATTTTTCCAAAAATGTTTATTGGCTAAAAATACCTACACACACATAAAACACCATAATAAGTACAAAAATGAGCACTATCAATATAAAGAATCGAGACAAATTAGACACAAAAATGTGTCTATCAGCAGCGGAGTAGCATGAACCTCCAAGTACCAAAGTTAAGGCCATCGCACGAAATGCTCGGACTGAAAGCACACCGCATTCGTAGATAAGGATTTTTGTGGCAAGATACAAAATCCAGCCAATTATTGTGATAACTCACAAAAGCTCATAAACCCGACTAATTTGCAAAATTAGGGTTTCGCGCCTCGCGCAATGACACTAGACCCCATTGGTCGAAAAACTATGCTTAGCCAAACTAGGCAATTAAATCCACAACAAGATCGAAAGTGTGGCCACGCCTAGCTTGTCGGCCCCACTTCCCATCGACCAATTAGGTCGCTTTAAATCCGCCACACTCACACAGAAGTGTAGCCACGCCCATGCCTGGCCGTCCCTCTTACATTAACCAAACCAGGTCACTTTAAACTCGCCACAGTGTTGAAGAGAAGGAAATCGCGCCAGATGGCCGCAAAGCCAATTGGCTTCCCAAAAATGCACCAGCATGCCAAGCAGCATGCCAAACATGCCAAACGCACATGCCAGATGCACATGCCAAAACGCGCCAAACATGGCCACTCACCCCATGCGACGTGCCATATAGGTTAATTAGGGTTTCGACATGATAAACCCTAATTTAGGCAAGATTTCCACACCAACGTGCCAAAACTTCAGTGGCTATGGCTACGCGTGCAACCGCACCGAAGGCATGCACAAGCCATGCCAGCCATGCCATGCCGCAATGCCGCTAGCGCAAGTTAAAGGCGCCACTGCCAATTAAAGGTAGCCATGATCGATGACTACCTTTCATCCTGAGATGCAATCTCAGCCATCCAAGTTCGCCACCAAACTAACAGGCTTGTGGCAACTTTTTGAGTGACCATACCGCCAAATTTTGGCCGCAGCATCAAACCCTAAATTGGCCACGCCTCCATGCCCTAGCCTTGGCCACGGCGCCAAGCCCTAACCTTGGCCATGCCGCCAAGCCTTAACTTCAGCCACAGAGCCAAATCTTAAACTTTGGCCATGCTACAACACCACGGCCACTGGCATGCCACCATGCCACGGCTACTGGCATGCCACCATGCCACGACTACTAGCATGTCGCTAGGCCACGACCACTAGCATGCCACCATGCCACATCTACTAGCATGTCGCTATGCCATGGCCACTGGCATGCCACCATGCCACAGCTACTAGCATGTCGCTAGGCCACGGCCACTGACATGCCACCATGCCACAGACTACTAGCATGTCGCTATGCCACGGCCACCGGCATGCCACCATGCCACGTATACTAGCATGCCGCTATGCCACGACTAGTAGCATGTCGCTATGCCACGACTCATCGGCATGCCACCATGCCACATCTACTAGCATGTCGCTAGGCCATGGCCATCGGCATGCCACCATGCCACGGCTACTAGCATGTCGCTATGCCACGCCATCGGCATGCTACCATGCCACGACTTACTAGCATGCCGCTATGCCACGGATACTAGAATGTCGTTATGCCACGGCCACTGGCATGCCACCATGCCACAACTACTAGCATGCCGCTATGCCGCGGCTACACCATTGGCATGCCACTAGCATGTTGTTATGCCATGGCTCCACCAGGCGCTACTATACCAATGGCGCCACTTCGTTATACAACAAGATGCGGCCATAATCAATGGCCACTCTTCCTCATGAGATGTAATCTCAGCCATCGAAATTCGCCACCGAGCCATTCAGCTCGTGACAAGTTTTAGGCGACTAGAAAAAACGAGCCTAGCATCACATATGCTATTTACCTACGGCAAGCCTCTCAATTTTAAACTTGCCACACGTAACAAAGTGCTACCTGTTTTCCACGAAAACACTCGAGACATCAAAACATGTCACAAACTGGGGGATACTCATCAGGGTATTGGTCCAGCGGTTTACAGGCATGCGGCGTGCAATACGCCCGTTACAAAAAGTGTCATAAAGCGGGGCGGTTAGTAATGGCAAGAAGTAATGGTGTAAACGTATCCTTCATTATGGAGACATAAGATCCAGGCGTTACCCGTTACTCCCTTCTTCCACCACTCAATCGTTTCCACTTCCTAAGAGACCAGGGTACGTTTTGTTGCGACTTGTATAAATAGGTCTCACCTATTTTCCACCAAAACAACAAGTTTTGGTCAAGAGAACAATACAACATTCAGAAATCATCTGATAGCTTTCCATTCAGCTAGCCAGTTCAACTTTCTGATACAAGTCACGAAACACCCACACTTCCAGAATCAACTATTCTGGTCTCAACACTTTCTTCGCTTCCCTCCCTAAGATCAACCCTTCTCCTTCACTTTGTGACCGAAGCAAGCCTGGAACGGTCATTTCTTGGTTTAGGCCAGGATTGTACAGATTGATCTTTCGAATCAAAAGTACTCCCATGCAGTAAATTATTTAGGGTTTAAATTTGTTTCTCACCCACACACCCAAAATTACCAAAATCGGCAGAAACCGTTTTCACCCACAAACACTCCTATCTTGAGACAAAAGTCGTTTTGCTATATAGACTTTGATTATACACATTTGCTATTTTGAGACGAGTTTATCTCGCCTATCTATTTCTCGAAATATTTGTTGGCAAGCTTTCGCTTTGGCCAATTTCATCTTTACCTAGTGACGAAAGTCATGTTATGTTTCAATCACTTTTAAAATGGCTTTGACGAAAAATAATTTGTGAATAACAACTATATAACGTCCTCTAAGAATGTTTCAATGATTGAAATGAGAGTTTAGATTATATAACCATTGTTGGATATAAGCATTGTGTGGAAACACATACATGTATAAGTCCTTATTCCTTGAACCGAAGTATGCTTACTTTGTTGATCAGGAAAACCGAAACAACAGTCCGCGAACCCAGTCCGCGAACTGTCGTAGGTTCTCATCCCGAGAAAATCTGCTGGAGTTTGTAAACTTCTTCCGGGAACTTAAGTCCGCGTACTTGAGTTGGTTATTTCTAAAGACGATTATTTGTGAACTTATACTTATATAAACTAAGGAATGCAATTTGCAAACCGTGGCTATAAAGTTCATGAATCGATTCGAGTGAATCAAATCGTTTTTGCTTCGATTGTGTCTTGTATACTTCTATAAGATCTAAGCAATTGAACAACTCTCTAACTAGTTCATTTGAGTCATTTGAAATAGTTATTGTGAAGAAGAATATGGTTGATATGAAAGTGCTCATATGGCTAACCATTTGGTTAACTATTGTTGAACCAACAAATGTACATGTTTGGGTACGGTTATACAAACCTAGAAACGTGCATTTCATTTGTGTGTAACAAGATAAGTTTTCGATCCAACGGTTGAAAGATATTAGCTTGAATCTAATCAGGTTTTCATCTAACGGTGAATATTGAATGCTTTGTTACTAAGCTAACATTGATTGCAAACCCTGATTTGAAAGACTATATAAGGGAGAACTCTAGCAACTGGGAAACCTAATCCCCACACCTACTGTATGATACTAGTTGTATAGCTAGAGTCGATTCTCCTTTAACCTTAGGTTTCTACCGAGACCTTGTAGGTTAACGACTTGAAGACTTAATTGGGATTGTGAAGCCAGACCGATACTACTTTCTTGTAGTTGTGTGATATGATCTTGCTGTTTCTATCGTGTTGAGTAAAATCGTAACGATTGGACTGAGATTGATATCTCCGATAGGCAAGATATAAAAATAGTCACAAACATCTTCGTCTCATCGTTTGTGATTCCACAATATCTTCTTTCGCCGCGTCGATTAAGATTATTGTGAGGTGATTGATAATACTAGGATGTTCTTCAGGAATATAAGTTCGGGTTATAAATTGGTTCCTGTTCACCTTGATTTATCAAAAGACGAAACAAAACTTGTAGGTATTTCTGTGGAAGACAGATTTATCTATTACCGTAGACTTTTCTATGTGATACATATTTGTTTATTAAAGTCTTCGACTTTGGGTCGTAGCAACTCTTAGTTGTGGGTGAGATCAGCTAAGGGAATCAAGTGCGTAGTATCTTGCTGGGATCAGAGACGTAAGGAGCGCAACTGTACCTTGGATCAGTGTGAGGTCGATTGGGGTTCAAATACAGTCCAGACCGAAGTTAGTTTGTAGTAGGCTAGTGTATGTAGCGGCTTAATACAGTGTGTGTTCAATCTGGACTAGGTCCCGGGGTTTTTCTACATTTACGGTTCCTCGTTAACAAAATTTTGGTGTCTGTGTTATTTCTATTCCGCATTATATTTTGTTATATAATTGAAATATCACAGGTTGTGCGTTAAGTTCAATCAATTAGAATATCCAACCTTTGGTTGTTGATTTACATTGATTGACACTTGGATATTGGTCTTTGGTACCATCCAAGTTATCTCTCTTATATTTAATTAGACTCGCAGATTTCTATTTTCTTGAGTAAGAATTAAATCGAGAGATCGAGATAATATAACTCTTTTATATACTTTATTAAGATTGTCTAGTTGATTCTCTTGAAAGTATATTGGAGTTAGTCCATACAGATTGCTAAGCGAAATATTGGGTGTGGTTGTTGTACTCCCGCTTTTTCACTTATCATTTATTGTTCAAAGATATTCCTTGGTACTTAAGGTGATCTCGTGCCGAAATAAATTAAGAATATTTTAATTAAGGTTTTTGGTTTTATTAGTTACCAGCAATTAATGCATATCTCTAGAGAATAAAAATTAATAATGTGCATTTACTAATTGGAGATTTTCTATGAGAGATTTAGGAAATATTGGACAAGCATTTATTGGAATTAGGAAAACCGAATTTGGGCATTCATTGCATATCTTGAGAATATTTTCGGTTTGGGAAATTCCTTGGTGTCCAAACATCCTTAGTCTATAAATATATAAGTTTGCATTTCTAGCAAACTATACTAAGAGCCAGGCAAACTTCATTTCATGTTGTTTATGTTGGAGTTTATTAGCTTAAACGGAAGAGCCTTTGCATATGACTTGACTTGAGATATCTTATCTTAAATGTTGATGGTGGATTTTCATTTAAGGTTAAAATTGTAAAAACCGTAAAATCATGCGTACCGACATCTTGTAAAAGATAAAGCCATTAATAAGTGTTGGATACTCCTTCACTTTACTAATTCACCTAGAATGGAGCATGTGGCAACAATCCCATTCTCAGGAATACATGAAATTCATCCAAAGTTGGAGCATGTAGCAACAATCCCATATACCCCGTGAATTTATAGCATTATTAATTAATGCGTGAGCACTTTGTATTTCCGTACTCATTATCAGCCATGCATGACGATCGATTGTTGCTTCTTACAGAGCAACACGAACCTCCAAGCATTATAATGAAAGCATGTACGAAATACCCGACAGTGTTACAAACTCTGTGTTATACTAGCCCGATTGAGAACTCTCAATGTTATACTAGTTCGATTGAGCATCCGACTGACCAGTATCGGGCCCCGATATGATCTCGCTCATCCAACTTCACCAAAGATGATTGATGGCTAGATCAATTCCATAACCCCCAAGTAGGTATGGGAATATTCACCGCCGAACCAACGCGACCCCGCATGGTCGGCCTCCCCCAAAATATTGGCATAGCTTGCCAAAAAACGTCCAAACCAGAGCATTATGGATGGAAAACCCTAAATTAGGTTTGCGCACATTACATGTGTCGCAAAAACAGCTCTCAACCATCCATCTTCGCAGTGTATAGATGGAGGGTGTAGATGTAGATTCAAAGGGCCCAGAGCATGTCAACACAATCACCGTGGCCCGCCTACATACTCCGACCAACCTCGGTCAGACCAACCATGGTTGGTTATCCCAATTTGTACGCCCAAATAAAGCATGGTCGCACGGCCGTGAAACCCAAAATTAGGGTTTTGAGCATCACGAGCGTCCATCTTCTCCTAGCACGAATGGAGGGTCCTAGATTAGATTAAGCTGTGTCCGTTCATACCAAAGATGACCACCGTGGGCCCGCTCTATCCCCTCACTTGATCGGCCAAGGCATATCATGCCCGGCTATCCCAAAACGCGCGTCCAAACTTGCGTGGTCACACTTCCCAAATTGCAATCGATCTCGACCACTCAACTTCACCGGACGATTTGAGTGGCTTAGATCACGTTTTCATGGGATGTCAGTATAGGCGTGAACACCAGCCTACCACCTACACGCCGATCGATCGACCAAGACCAACCAAGATTGGTCGCCTTGGAACGCGCGCTCCAAACTGGCATGTCACGTGTTTCCGATTCCTTTGCGGCAATGGATTTCTTCCGCAAAACCGATCTCAACCACCCAACTTCACCTGGCCAAATTGAGTGGCCTAGATCGCGCCTTTATGGGACAGTAGAGGTATGACGTGTACACCGGCATGCCGTTTACACGCATGCCCCGGTCGGGTCCTTTCCAAAACCCTTCCCATGCTTGATTCGACTAAGTCAAGAGTGATGCTCGCGCACCTCTTCAAAACCCCGATTCCATCAACGGCCGCAGATGAGTGTCTCAAAGATCATCTCGTCCGTCCAACTTCACCGGCTTGGTTATACAACCCCGGTCAGAGTTAATTGGTCAATGAGGCGTCATGGTAATCACCACCCATCACTTTACCACACCATGATGCAAGCACTGCATAAAATACACATGATACTTCACAGATCAACTTCCCGAATAACGCAGTTATTCAATTTAGCATTACATGCTACCTTTTGTGGGTCCCCCGATCCACACATTCGAGACATCAATCATGTCACAAACTGGGGGATACATACTGGGGTATTGGTCTGGCGGTTTACACATGCAGCTGTGCAACGCGCCATCACAAGAACGTGTCGAAGTCATGGATGGTTAGAGATGACATGAGAAGTGGGCAAGACAGGGTCGGTAACACCAACACACACCTCCACTACTCCATCACTCCACTTCCTCCACTTCCCACGAGAGACGTGAATAAGGCTCAAATGACTTGTATAAATAGGTTCTCCTCCCTATTTTCAAAAAAGGAGAAAAACAACACAAGTCCAGCATTTGAGACAAAACCAAGTGTTAATACAAAAACGTATTCAAACACCCAGAGCTTGCTTGCATCAATCGTAAGCCTCGCTCACCTTCTCGTTACAAGTCATAAGCAAGCCAACACCTTCACAATCTCAACACCTTCTTCGCTTCCCTCCCTAAGATCAACCCCATCTCCTTCACTTTGTGACCGAAACAAGTCCTGAACGGCCATTTCTTGGTTTAGGCCTGACTTGCACATGCATTGATTTCCGAATCTACAAGCACTCACCGCGCAGTAAAGGCATTTGTTTAGGGTTTAGATTCATTCCTCATCCACACACCCCAAATTACCAAATCCGACAGGAATAGTTTTCACCCATAAACAATTGGCGACCACAGTGGGAGGTTAATCTCTCGGTTGTAAAGTCAATTTCTTCAAATTCGATTCAATTTTATCAATTTCAAAAAGGGTAGATCTTAGAACCAATTCAATCAACAAGCCATTTCAAAATGGTGGAACTCGTGTCCTGGATCAAAAATCAATTTCGATGGAGCTAGTATGGATAACACTCCCTGTCGATGTACCGTCAATGGAGCTACCGTAGTCAATACATCTCGAGGAGCCACTATTTCTATCACCAACACTAGTGGAGCAGAGACATTCCAGTGGGTGTAACGCCTCCCATCACTAGAGCCGAGCAGCCGCAAATCCCGCAGATCTCTTCAAGTGTAACACCTCCAAAGTGGTCACCGTAACAACAACTTTCAATCCTTCATCAGACGAGGAGCCGGGAGGCACAAGAGGAGGACCACCGTCTATCACCATTGCAGCATTTGATGGAGAAGCAAGAAATTCTTGCTAAGACTCAAACGGATATGGCCGCAACTCGTAAGGAGGTACTCACTTTCCTTAAAACTTTAACCGAACGATTGCCACAAGATTCACGGCAACCCTTAGAGCCAACAAGAGATGCCTTCAATACACCCGAGTAAAGCTTTCCACTGACCCACATGAGTGAAGAAACTCATGTTGTTCCCGAACACCCAAGGGAAAGGAACCAACCATCCAACTTCATCACACGCGAAGACCGGAACGACTTCTCCAAAATCGAGGAAAAGGAGACCGAACGGATGTACACCAACATCAGCCACCATACCCTCAAGATGTGCAACGGATTCCTCTTCCCAAGAGGTTACGCCTCTCCCCAGCTTCTCCTCTACGACGGCATCGGTAATGCTCGTGAACACATTTCTCGATTCTTGAATCCTTGGGGGAACATGAATACAATCATGTTCTACGCCTAAAAGAATTCTCGAAATCACTTACTGGGGAGGGCGTACACTGTACAACAACATCGCGCCTAACAAAGATATCCAATTGGAGCGAGATGGTCGTGCTTTCTACAGAAGTATTTCTTCGTATCCAACAAATCACCTTTTCGATCTGGGAAGAATTCTTCCAACGGAATAACGAACATCCCAATGACTTCGTTAAAAGGTTCAGAACCCAAGCGCTAGATTGTCACGACCCGAATGTCACCGAACGACAATTGGTGGAATTATGCATCAATGGGATGATACCCATATACCGCGCTCGTTAGAGAATCTGGGCTTTCAAACGTTCTTCGAACTCCATGAAGTCGCCAAACGTTCAAAGAACAATCGCACCAAAGATTGCTAGAAAGAACCAGAGTTGTTCAAGTGAAGATTCACGTGAAAGTCGAGGAAGCAAAGCGCCTCACGAACAAGCAATACAACACTGGTCCTTCTCAGTGAGTGTAGTGGGGCGGAGGAGAAAAAGGAAAGCTTCAGTGACGGAACAACAAACCAAGCGGGCATCCCGCACACAAGACTTCGTCTCTGAAAGGAGCGGACAAAACTCCCGCACAAGACACCGAAGATACAAGTTTTCCTTTCCCCATGAATGAAGTGATAGAACTCTTGGAAGCGTGGATCCAAGACGATGCCGTCAAGCCGCCTCCTATCAAAGGCGTCCTCCAACCGAGAAAGACATGGCAGATCCCAAATATTGTTGCTACCACATATTCGTACATCATCCAACCAAAGATTGTAACAAAGTTGAAACAAATATTCGTGGAAAAGATAGAGATAGGGGAACTCCATCTTGGAAACGAAGGTGTTCGGGAGAGACCCTCTCCCTATCGTGAACCGCATGATTTCTCGGGGATTCCGCTCGCAAGACTCGTATAATCTATGATGGAGCACTTGTGTGAAATCTTGTACTTCTCCAAAGGGCAGCGTCAAGACATATTTACGGCCCTCAACCACGTTGTGTCGTGCAGGCGTTTGTATCCAGAAGGGTACCAGAACCCCGCCTTTTCCCGAAGGACGTGAGCAAGGGAGACTGGGACTCCTAACCGTCACTCGCTTGAGAGACATTGAGTTCGATAGCACGTTGATTGATACGGCTTCCGAATTTAACATCATTATCGTCAAGACCTTGAGAGCGGCAAAGATTTCAAAGCAGAAGCTACTCATCACCCAACCGTGGTTAAAGATTCAAGGAGAACTCGAGATGCATATGGATATATCGATCTTGAAGTCAAATTGGGTGATGCCTCGACGCAAACAAAGTTCTACATAGTCAAAGATCATCCCAACTACGACATGATCCTAGGACGCTCTTGGATGCATGACAACAAAGCAATACTAGAAGTCTGTCCTCTACCGGTTTCGATACTCGAAAGAATCTCCAACACGCCTTGGGACTCGATGGCTGTCTCTGGGTGCCGCACCAAGAACTTGCCAATGTGACACAACTTCCTGGGAGAGAGCCTCGCCAAGATACATTGAAAGGTTCCGATCTCAAGTAAGTCTCATCACGCAACCCTTTCACAACTTACCGCCCTCCATTTCGACAAGTCCTGGGACCGGCTCCAACCAACAAACCAACCTTGGCTAAGAGATGCGAATGGGAGGCCGGCCCTTCAAACAATTTATCAGAGTCTAGAAGCCGTCTTGATCAAAGACGACAAAACCAAGACCCCGATGTCAACACGCCCAAACCCGTTTGGAATTGGGGACTTAGTAACGAAGACAACCGCATTCAAGGTCGGAAGCATTTATGGTGAGAATGGCTACCTCACCCGATTCAACCACCGAGAAGGAGGATGAACCATACCCGGTAGCAGATGTCATCCTAGGCGGCTACCGCAAACTCATCAACGCCGACAAGCTAGAAGGCGTAATAATTCACTCACGATGGCTCAAACCCTACCGTACTTAAGACGCTCGTGCTATCACTTTCCAAAGATCCTACACGCTTTAAGACGTTGTGCTACTTCCTCCGGCGTATTTCCCTTTACAATTTCACATCATATTTGTAATTCCTCTAGAGAATGATCGCAATACTTGCATTCATAATTCGGGTTTCAATTTTCGATTTTCAAATTAGTTGAAGTGTTATTTCCATCTGAGAACCTCTTTACCCCTAAAGACACAAAACCCATCCTAAATCAACCCACTAGAGCAGGTCAGGAAAGAAACCCTAGACAAAAAAAAAAAACATCCCGAAAAGAGTTGAGGGAAAAGATATGCGCGGAAGGGAAGAAGCTTTGAGCCACTCACCCCAAGAAGGCCAGAAAATCTTGCATCAGAACACAGTCCGTAGGCATTCCATTATGGCATTATTTCTTTTATCACAAAGAATTACGTGTGAAGGCGCACTTGCACCCGAGAAGGTTCAATTGCAGCCTTGACAAAGGGTTATAAAAAAAAAAAAAAAAAAAAAACCTTTATTCAAACAATCAAATAGAAGAAAACCTTGAACTCGGCTGCCACTGAGTACAAGGAAGATGTTCAAATATACTAATATACTTGGAAAGCAGAAAAAGAAGAAAAGAGGTTTTAGTCGCCAAGAGGGTCGACATCGCCGCACCACCGTTAGGTTCTCGTCGCCGCCATCACCCGTTGATGCTCCTCCCTTCGGATCTACCTCAACTTCTCGCATCGACATCTCCACAAAGAACGCACTCCATCCCAACATCATCACGGGAGCATCAAAGGGCACAACAACATTAGGAGTCGTGCCGATTGCTTTCAAATATTCTGTGTTCGTCTCGTGTCTGATCAAGAATTATCACGCCGTCCCGGATTGGGTAATCACACTTATCTTCATTCCCGAGGTCGTTTATGCTCAACCCTCCGCCTTCAACCGCGCCGCATATCTCTCGCCCTTGCGCTTACTAGTGCTTGCAACGCCTCCTCGCGCCTCCACCGCTCCTCCATGTCAATCGCATCGAAAGAGCACAGATGCGCCCCCGGCAATACGCAGTGCAGTAATAGACATCCCCGTATAGCACGGCCGACTTCACGAAGTGGAAGATCGATCTTAGCCATTACTTCTTCATGCGCATGGGTTTCGTGCTTGTCAACTTCGAAGCTTCTTTTCTCGAGAAGCAATACGTAATGATCGTCCACCGCTTCCATGATAAACCGCAAAGGAGAAGAGATTATGAGCACACACACAAAAAAAAAAATCAACCAATCGATCACCAATCAGAGATCGTATAAGTGCGAGCAAAGACTCTAGATATAGAATAAACGACTGCGTGAGATGATTCTTTATAATCTCGCAAGTCGACGTAATCCCGTGAGAAAAGAAGTCTTTACTTACCACCTATAAAGGCTACCAATTCGGGATAGCAATCAACGATGCTTATCGATACATCCGAGGAAAGTCGTGTGTGATGAAAGGGAATACACCGACCCAAGGAGGGACCAAGCTTGGATATACACAAGGGGAACCAAAGCGACTCACCTGTGTCAAGTCATGCTTCCTTCACAACCTTGATCAGACCAACCTGCTCTGTGGCAACGCCCGACGATGTCGGGCCTATCCCAGAAATATATATTCACCTTAGCTTGGTCATTTCAATGTACAAATTTGTCACCATCTCATGCCTACCCCACAATAGTGTAACCATTATGTGCTAGGTGGGACTTAATGTTGATGGTGGATTTTCATTTAAGGTTAAAATTGTAAAAAACCGTAAAATCATGCGCCGACATCTTGTAAAAGATAAAGCCATTAATAAGTGTTGATACTCCTTCACTTTACTAATTCACCTAGAATGGAGCATGTGGCAACAATCCCATTCTCGTGAATACATGAAATTCATCCGTGTTGGAGCATGTAGCAACAATCCCATATACCTCGTGGAATTTATAGCATTATTAATTAATGCATGAGCAACTTTGTATTTCCTGTACTCATTATCATAAGGCAGATGACGATCGAGTGTTGTTTCTCAGCAGAGCAACACGAACCTCCAAGCATTATAATGAAAGCATGTACGAAATACCCGTACAGTTGTAACTCTCTGTGTTATACTAGCCCGATTGAGAACTCTCCTGTGTTATACTAGCCCGATTGAGCATCCGGACTGTCCGTATGGGCCTCGGATATGATCTCGCTCATCCAACCTCACCAAGCATGATTGATGGCCCTGCATCAATTCCATAACCCCAAGGTGTATGGAATATTCACTCCGAACCAACGCGACCCCGCATGGTCGGCCTCCCCAAAATATTGGCCTAGCTTGCCAAAACGTCCAAACCAGAGAAAGATATGGATGGAAAACCCTAAATTAGGGTTTGCATGATATTACATGTGTCGCAAAACAAGCCTCAACCATCCATCTTCGCAGTATAGATGGAGGGTGTAGATGTAGATTCAAAGGGCCCAGAGCATGTCAACACAATCACCGTGGGCCCGCCTACATACTCGACCACTCCACAGACCAACCATGGTTGGTCATCCCATTTGTGCGCCCAAACGGAGCATGGACGCACGGCCGTGAAACCCAAAATTAGGTTTCGAGCATCACGAGCGTCCATCTTCTCCAAAGCACGAATGGAGGGTCCTGACAGATTAAGCAGTCCTGGCCATACCAAAGATGACCACCGTGGGCCCGTCTATCCCCTCACCCGATCGGCCAAGGCATATCATGCCCGGGCTATCCCAAAACGTGTCCAAACTTGCGTGGTCACACTTCCCAAATTGCAACCGATCTCACCACTCAACTTCACCTCGGACGATTTGAGTGGCTTAGATCACGTTTTCATGGGATAGTCGTATAGGCGTGAACACCAACCTATCAACTACACGCCAGACTGATCGACCAAGACTGACCGAGATTGGTTATCTTGGAACGCGCGTCCAAACTAGGCATGTCACGCGGTTTCCGATTCCTTTGCGGCAATGGATTTCTGCCGCAAAACTGATCTCTACCACTCAACTTTGCACGGTCAAATCGAGTGGCCTAGATCGCGCACTTTATGGGAATAGAGGTACGGGACATGTACACCGGCATGCCGCTTACACGCATGCCCGGGCCTCGGCCTTTCCAAAACCCTTCCCATGCTTGGTTTTCGACCAAGTCAAGAGTGATGCCGCGCACCTCTTCAAAACCCCGATTCCATCAACGGCCGCAGATGAGTGTCTCAAAGATCATCTCGTCCGCATTCAACTTCACCGGCTTGGTTATACAACCTCGGTCATGAGTTAATTGGTCAATGAGGCGTCATGGTGATCACCGCCCCTCACTGACCACACCATGATGCAGTACCTGCATAAAATACACATGATACTTCACAAGTATCAACTTCCTGAATAACGCAGTTATTCAATTTAGCATTACATGCTACCTTTTGTGGATCCCACGATCCACACATTCCAGACATCAATCATGTCACAAACTGGGGGATACATACTGGGGTATTGGTCTGGCGGTTTATAGCATAAGCAGGCAACGCGCCATCACAAGAACGTGTTAGGAAGTCATGGACGGTTAGAGATGACAGGAGAAGTGGGCAAGACCGGGTCGTGTAACACCAACACACACCTCCACTACTCCATCACTCCACTTCCTCCACTTCCCACGAGAGACGTGAATAAGGCTCAAATGACTTGTATAAATAGGTTCTCCTCCCTATTTTCCAAACAGGAGAAAAAAAGAGAAAAAACAACACAAGTCGAGACGAGACAAAACCAAGTGTTAATACAAAACGATTCAAACACCCGTGAGCCTCGCTTGCATCAATCGTAAGCATCGCTCACCTTTCTCACAAGTCATAAGCAAGCCAACACCTTCACAATCTCAACACCTTCTTCGCTTCCCTCCCTAAGATCAACCCCATCTCCTTCACTTTGTGACCGAAACAAGTCCTGGAACGGCCATTTCTTGGTTTAGGCCGGACTTGCACAGATTGATTTCCGAATCTACAAGCACTCATCGCGCAAAGGCATTTGTTTAGGGTTTAGATTCATTCCTCATCCACACACCCCAAATTACCAAATCCGGCAGAATAGTTTTCACCCATAAACACAACTTTCAACCCTTCATCGGGACGAGGAGCCGGAGGAACAAGAGGAGGACCACCGTCTATCACCATTGCAGAGACTTGATGGAGAAGCAAGAAATTCTTGCTAAGACTCCAACGGATATGGCCGTAACTCGGGAAGGAGGCACTCACTTTCCTTAAAACTTTAAGCTGAAGCATTGCACACAAGATTCAACGCTTAACCCTTAGAGCACGACAAGAGATACCTTCAATACACACCGAGCATGGCGTTTCCACTGACACCCACATGAGTGAAGAAGCTCGTGTTGTTCGGAACACCAGCGGAAAGGAACCAACCAGTCCAACTTCATCACACGCTAAGACCTCGGGCGACTTCTCCAAAATAGAGGAAAAGGAGCACTCAGACGGATGTACACCAACACCACCACCATACCCTCAAGATGTGCAACGGATTCCTCTTCCGAGGGTTACGCCTCTCCCAGTTCTCCCTCTACGATGATCGCTGGTAATGCTTTCGTGAACACGTTTTCGATTCTTGGAATCCTTGGGGAACATGAATACAATCATGTTCTACGCCTAAAAGAATTCTCAGAAATCACTTACGGGGAGGCGTACACACGGTACAACAACATCAGCGCCTAACGATCATATCCAATTGAGCCGAGATGGTCGGATGCTTTTCTGAGAGAAGTATATCTTCGTATCACGAACAAATCACCTTCTCGGATCCGGGAAGAATTCTCCGGTAAGTCACGAACATCCGATGACTTCGCTAAAGGTCTGAGCAACCCAAGCGCTAGATTGTCACGGCCACAAAACGTCACCGAACGACAATTGGTGGAATTATGCATCAATGGGACGATACCCATATACCGCGCTTCTGTTAGAGAATCACGGCTTTCAAACGTTCTCTCGAACTCCATGAAGTGCGCCAAGCGTTCAAGCAACAAGTCGCACTGGCGTTGCTAGAAAGAACCAGAGTTGTTCGGAAGCGAAGATTCACGTGAAAGTCGAGGGAAACGTGGCACCTCACAGAACAAGCAATACAGCAGATTGTCCTTCACATGAGTGTAGTAGGCGAGAGAAAAAAGGAAAGCTTAATGACAGATCAACAAACCAAGCGGGCATCCTCAGCACACAAGACTTCGGTCTCGGAAAGGAGCGGACAAAACTTCCGCACAAGGCACCGAAGATACGGTGTTTTCCTTTCCCCAATGAATGAAGTGATAGAACTCTTGGAGCGTGGATCCAAGACGACGCCGTCAGGCCTGCTCTCTATCGAGGCGCCCTCAACTCGAGAAAGACATGGCAGATCCCAAATCACTGTCTGCTACCACAGATTCAGTACATCATCCAACCAAAGATTGTAACAGATTGAAACAAATATTCAGGGAAAAGCTAGAGGCATGGGAATCTCTAGCTTGGAAGCGAAGGTGTTCGTAGTGACCCCCTCCATATCAGAAGCGCATGATATCTCGGGGATTCTGATCTGCAAGGCTGCTGCATAATCTATGATGGAGCACTTGTGTGAAATCTTGTACTTCTCAAAGGGCAAGCATCAAGACATATTTACGCCCTCGACCACGCTGTGTCGAGGTGTGCGTTTGTATCCGAGAAATAGTCAGGAGACAGTCTTTCACAAGGACGTGAGCAAGTGGAGGCAGGGACTCTAAGCATGCCACTCGCTTGAGAGACATTGAGTTCGATAAGCGTTGATTGATACGGCTCCGAATTCAACATCATTACCGTCAAGACCTTGAGAGCGGCCAAGATTTCAAAGCGAAGTTACTCGTCACCCAATCTGTGGGTTAAAGATTCGAAGGATAACTTAGAGATGCATATGGATACGTCGATCTTGAAGTCAAATTGGGTGATGCCTCGACGCAAGCAAAGTTGTACATAGTCAAAGATCATCCCAACCACAACATGATCCTAGGACGCTCTTGGATGCATGGACAACGACAAAGCAATACTAGAAGTCTGTCCTCTCATGGTCTCGATACTGAAATAATCTCCAACACGCTATACGGACTGGGATTGCTATCTCGGTGCCACACGAAGAACCTGCCAATGTGACACAACTTCCCGGAGAGAGCCTTCAAGCATACATTGAGAAGGTTGCGATCTCAAGTAAGTCTCATCACGCAACCCTCTTCACAACTTACAGCCTCCAGTTACGGCAAGTCCACTGGGACCGGCTCCAACCAACAAACCAACCTCGGCTAAGAGATGCGAATGCGGAGGCCGCTCTTCAAGCAATTTATCAGAGTCTGAAGGCATGTCTTGATCAAAGACGACAAAACCAAGAACTCCGAATGTCAACACGCCCAAACCCGCTTTGGAATTGGGGACTTAGTGGCGAAGACAACCGCATTCAAAGTCCCGAAGCATTACAGTGAGGATGGATACCTCACCCGATTCAACCACCGAGAAGGAGGATGAACTATACCAGTAGCAGCATGTCATCCACAGGCGGCTCACACGCAAACTCATCACGCGACAGGCTCGAAGGCGTAACAAATTCACTCACGATGGCTCAAACCCTACCAGACTTAAGACATCGCACTGCGCTTTACTATTACGACACATCTACATGCTTTAAGACTGCCTGTTACTACTTCCTCCAGCGCATTTCTTTTACAATTTCACATCATATTCAGTAATTCCTCTAGAGAATGATTGTGATACTTGTATTCATAATTAGGGTTTCAACTTTCAATTTCCAAATTAATTGAAGTGTTATTTACACACGAGAACCTCTTTACCCCTAAAGACGCAAAACCCATCCTAAATCAACCACTAGAGCAGGTCAGAAAGAAACCTAGACAAAAAAAAAAACATCCCGAAAGGAGTCGAGGGAAAATACATACGGGAAGGGGAAGAAGCTTTGATCCACTCACCCCAGCAAGGCCAGAAAATCTTACATCAGAGACACAGGTGCCGTGAGGGCATTCCATTATGGCATTATTTCTTTTATCACAAAGAATTACATGAAAGGCGCGCTCTGCTTCGAGAGAAGTCTAATTCTGGTCTTGACAAAGGTTTATAAAAAAAAAAACCTTTATTCAAACAATCGATATGAAGAAAACCTTGAACTCGGCTGCCACAGAGTACAAGGAAGATGTTCAAATATACTGGACTATACTTGGAAACGAGTAAAGAAGAAAAGAGGTTTTAGTACGCCAAGAGGGTCGACATCATGCCGCACCAGCTGTTAGGTTCTGTGAGTCGCCATCACTTGCTGATGCTCCTCCCTTCGGATCTACCTCAACCTCCGCATCGTGACGATCTCCACACAGAACGCCGCTTCCATCCCAACATCATGGGCAGGAGCATCAAAGGGCATAACGAACATTAGGAGTTGTGCCGATTGCTTTAAAATATTCGAGTTAAATGCAGCCTGTGAGTCGAGAATTATCACGCTGGTCTCGGGATTGAGTAATCGCACTTATCTTCATTCGAGAGGTCGCTTATGCTCAACCCTCACGCCTCTTCAGCTTGCTTGTGCATATCTCATCTGTGCGCGCTTACTGAGTGCATTGCAACGTCTCGCGCCTCACCGCCTCCTCCATGTCAATCGCAGTTGAGAAGAGCATGGTACGTCCCTGAAATACGCAGTCGAGAATAAGACATCCCATGTATATCACTGCTTGAAGCTTCATCGAAGTGGAAGATCGATCTTAGCCATTACTTCTTAATGCTTTCAGCATGGGTTTCAGGCTTGTCAGCTCCGAGATTTGTTCGGAGAATGCTGGCAGACGATCGTCAACCGCTTCCATGATAAAATGCAAGGAGAAGAGATTATGAGCACACAAAAAAAATCAACCAATCGATCAGGTGATCAGGAGATCGAGATAGAGTGCGGACAAGTACTCGAGATATAGAATAAACATCGCATGGAGATGATTCTTTATAACAATCTCAGCAAGTCGCATGCAATCCCAGGAGAAAAGAAGTCTTTACTTACCACCTATAAAGGCTACCAATCGGGATATCAATCAACGATGCTTATCGGATCACATCCGAGGAAAGCTGTATGCGATGAAAGGGATACACACCGATAGGAGGGACCCAAGATTGGATATACACAAGGGGAACCAAAGCGACTCAGCGAGTCAAGTCATGCTTCCTTCATAGCCTTGATCGGGACTAACTTGGCTCGAGCAACGCTCACGATATCGGGCTCTATCCATAGTAAATATATATTCACCTTAGCTTGGTCATTTCAATGTACAAATTTGTCACCATCTCCTGCCTACCCCACAATAGTGTAACCATTATGTGCTAGGCATGGGACTTAATGTTGATAGTGGATTTTCATTTAAGGTTAAAGTTGTAAAAACTGGTAAAATCATCTGTCGACACATCTTGTAAAGATAAAGCCATTAATAAGTGTTGGATACTCCTTCACTTTACTAATTCACCTAGAACGGAACATGGCAACAATCCCGTTACTGACGAATACATGAAATTCATCCGAGGTTGGAGCATGTTGCAACAATCCCATATACCACTGGTAGATTTATAGCGTTATTAATTAATGCATGAGCGGCCTTGTATTTCCGTGCTAGACTTATCGATCAGCGGCATGGCGACCGGAGTGTTGCTCTCAGCAGAGCTCATCACGAACCTCAACATTATAATGAAAGCATGTCCGAAATACTATCGTACAGTTTGCAACTCTCTAGGTGTGTTATACTAGCCTGATTAGAAAACTCTCAGGTGTGTTATACTAGCTTGGAGTCAGAGCATCCGGACTATCGTGTCGACGTCCGGATATGATCTACATTCATCAACCTTACCAACGTGATTGGATGGCCGGATCGATTCCATAACTGACGGGTATGGAATATTCCACCGCACGACCAACGCTACCACGCGTGATGGTCGTCCCCCAAAATATTGGCATAGCTTGCTAAAACGTCCAAACCAGGCGTATGGGCGGAAAAACCCTAAATTAGGGTTTCGACGACACTACATATGTAGCAAAATAGTCTCGACCATCCAGCATTAGGGTATAGATGGGCGTGATGTAGATTCAAAGGGCCGAGAGCATGTCATCATGATCGCCGATGAGCCCGCTCTACGCATACTCCGACCAGTCGGTCAAAGACCAACCACTGGTTGGTCGTCGCTCATTTGTGCTTGAAACGGAGCATGGTTACGCTGCCCGCGAGAGCCGAAGTTGTGAGTTTCGAGCATCACTGGCGCCATCATAATCTCCTCGCGGCGAATGGAGGGTCCTGCAGTTGAGATTGTGCGAGTCCGGTCGTTCTGAGCATGACCACACGTGGCCCGTCTGTCCCCTCGCTCGGTCGGCGATGCATATCATGCACGGCCATCCAAAAACGCGCGCGTCTGAGTCCTCTATGCGGGTTACGACTTCCTAAATTGCGACCCCGATCACGAGCCGCCGACTTCACCCTGGGGCGTTTGAGTGGACGGATCGCGCGCTTCATGGGATAGTCGGCATAGGCGTGAACTCCGACTACCACCTACCACGGGGCCGATCGATCGACCAGGACACGACCAAGATTGGTCGCCTGCGAACGCGACGTCCAAATCGCTAGGCGTGTCACATGCAGGCTTCCGACCTTCGCTTGGGCAGTGGATTTACGCACGCGGCCGGTCGTGCAATCCACTCACTGCGGGTCGGCCGAACCAGCTAGGTGTTGATCGCGCCTGTTATGGGACCAGAGGATACGACCCGTGATATACCAAAGCATGTTGCATATCTGCAACGCGCAGGTCGGTCTTTCCAAAACTCCTTTTCCTAATGCACTTGGTTTCGGCCTGTCGCGAGTGAATATGCCCGGCACCTCTTCAGGCTCTCGATTCCATCGACGATGGCCTGCAGATGGAGTGTCTCAAAGATCATCTCGTCCGTCCAGCTTCTTCACTGCTTGGTTCTACTGACCGAAGCCGTTGAAGTTAGTTGGTCAATGAGGCGTCCACGGTGATCACCACGATTCGCCTTTACCGCGCCAGCGATGCGATGCACTGCATAAAATACACCTTGATACTTCACAAGTGTCGACTTCCCGGCTCACGCGATTATTCGATTTAGCGTCTACATGCTACCTTTTGTGGGTCCCGTTTTATCCACACGTTCCAGGACATCAATCATGTCACAAGGCCTGGGGATACTGTCTTTGCAGGTATGGGTCCGGCGGTTCACGGGGCCGCGTACTAGCGCGCCATCGCAAGAGCGCAGGTTGGCGGTCATGGGCGGCTAGAGATGGCAGGGAGAAGTAGGCAAGAGCTGGCCGTGCAACACCAACACACACCTCACTACTCCATCACCCACATTCCTCCACTTCCCACGAGAGACTCCGAATCAGGAACTCGAACGACTTCAGTATAAACAAGGCTTTCCTCCCTATTTTCAACTTACGGAGAGAAAAAGCAACACCAAGTCCGAGACGAGGCGAGTAATCTGGCGTTAATACAAAACTGTATTCGAGCACCCGCAGCACTCGCTTGCATCAATCGTAAGCCCTTGCTCACCTTTAAACCACGCAAGTCATAAACAAGCCCCACATCTTCACAATCTCGACACACCTTCTTCGTCTTCCTCCCTAAGGTCAACCCCATCTCTTCACTTCACTTTGTGACGAAACAAGTCCTGAGCAGGCCATTTCTCTTGGTTTAGGCCCGGACTCGCACTGATTGATTTCCGAATCTACAAGCACTCACCGCGTTAACTGAGGCATTTGTTTCCAGGGTTGAGATTCATTCCTCATCTACACACCCAAATTACTGCAAATCACGGCGGGAATGGTTTCACCCGTAAGGCAAGTCACTTACTTTACCTTTCGCAATTATAATTGTTGTTGTCATAAATTCTAAAGTCGATTACACAGATGTTAACTCGCGTATACTTGACGGTGAAATCACCAACAGTAATTTGGGTAGATCGAACCTATTATCAAGTATTATGTACGATTCGCCGCATTGTCTCGATCTTTTATCCATAGTCAATCACACAAGTTATCTTGTTGTCGTGTTGTCTCGATCTTGTATGCAGGCGATCACATGAAGTATTTAGACGCTGATTTGTTGTATTATCTCGGCTGGGTCCGTAGTATCAAACACTTTCTTTGGGTGAAGGACTTGTAGACTGGATGGGTGAAAAGCCTCGAGGTAAATTTGGGTACCACTGAACCTTTTCCAATTGGTGTCGAGATGGAGCCAAACCACGAAAAGATCTCAAAATGCTTGTGTTTGTTGCGATCCAGCCTATAAGAATTGAATCTGATGGATGATTTTACGATTAGCGCGAATCACATGTGATTTCGACTACATCGAAGCTGGTACTCGGAAGAACATGAATAGTATAGCGATAGCGATACTCTGTATCCTAAATTCCGCATAGTGCGGATTAAGTCTCTGTGTGTCTTGGATGACTTACATAATCCCTTGATTATCGTAGAATTGTATCTCATGGTGTTGAAAACTAACAAGTTAGTAATAATGATCAATACTGCATGTGACATATTCTATCTTGAAATGAACAAAATTCCATATAAGATTTTTCACATGACCATGAGCTACATTATTCTTAAAAATCTGGGATCTTGAGTAGGTATTTGGATTGTTATCAAATATATATGTATTTATCAATCTATTTGTCAAGATATTTGATTAGGATTGATTTTAATCTTTGTAATTTTACAAAGAATGATTTTTGAAGCACAATTTATTAATGGTTTTCTTTCATACAACAATTGTTTTAATGAAGCAAGTGATCTTTGAGGTATTACAAGATTTATGATTATAAAAGATATTTCTTATAAATATCTATTTATGATCATAAATATGTTGTATAAACTCTGTTGAAAATTCTGAATAATTTAAAACACTCTTTGACAATATTACTGATTTGGACAAACACTTGACATAAATATAGAATTTATCCATTATATAGATCCGGTCCAAGAAAATCGGTTTTCCAAAAGAAAGACCTAGTTGCAAAATCTGATTTGTTTCACATAAATCAAGGTTTCCGATTTTGGAAGGATTTCCATAACTTGTTATCTTCACTCCCTATAAAAGAAGATTATTTTGTGTTGTTCTTACAAACATCCTAGGAGAAATTTCCTGAAGCGAAACTAGGTTTTTCATTCATCACTTTTGAAAGTATGGAGAAAAGGAAATCAAGAAATAATAAATCTTGAAGATCGAGTATCGAATCAGCAGATTGAAAGGATCAGATTCCTTACAAAATAGAAGATGAACTATGAACTACCTCTTTGTTGATAAATCATATTTTCGAGAAATACAAAACTCAAGAGAGGATAGAGTTCTATCTGAAAAGAGATTTGGTCCAGAGTCCAAGATAAGGATTACGTGAAGTTTGTTCAAGATCGAAACTTATGAAAGCTTTTAATTTTAGAAATATTTACGATTTGGTAAGAATTTTCATACTAATATTCACAATATTGATCTACAAAAACTATACCTTTGTTACTCTTATTGGTTGTGGACTTTACAGATGTCGATCGTAAGGCGATTTCAAACATCATCAAGTACAATGTGGAATGTAATCGCACGATTCAGAGTTGAAATTGAACATGATACCATTTCAACACGTCCTCATTGGAAAAACTGATTGATTGGGAAGATGGTGAGTTACCCATCAAAGATACTACCTTTTATTTAAGGGTTTCTAGGAGAAACTTGCTGTAATAACTCTATTTCAAGTACAGAGATAAGTCGGTTTAGAATAAAGGATTTTGTAGAACTTATACGCTTCACGTTGAAGAAGATTCTCAAATAAATCTATATGGAATCGTTATGGATCAAATGATCAAGACTATAGATTTACTTTCATCTCAGGAATAAAGGAGAGCATATCAAGTTTCCATGTATAATTACCAAAATGTGAATTTACTCATGCGAGATGACTTTGATGACATGAGAAGCTTCATAATGCTGTCTATAAAAGACTACGAAGTCAAATGATTGGAGGTCAAACTCAGGAATCAAATCGTTGAAGAAATTCACAGGTTCCTAACAGCAAGACTCTTCGGTCCATCTTAAAACTCTTGGTAGACAAATTGAGTTTGTATTCGAAAACAGTTAGCCTCTGCGCTAGAAAGATCCGAAAACTCTTAAAGGTATTCCAACACCGAGTCATATTTTGGAAGGTGAAGGCGTAACCAAGAATAGAAATAAAAAAGGTTGTCAAAAATAACTTGAAGACAAAGGGTGCTCTACTTCTTAAAATCTCAAGAAGGAAAATAGACATCGTTTTTGATTATTGTATAAGGTCTATTTTGAATAAAACTATCAATTATTTATGAATAAAAATTTTATAATTTTCTTGTGATAGTTTCCAGTTACATATTGATAAGTGTAAAATACCTAATTTACTATCTAGTAGTTAACTTTCTTTGCTATTTTTCGTGCGAATTATGATTATATCGCATGTTTTTTAGTTATGGGTATTTTGAGTGCTTTGCAGGAGAAAGAAGTGGGAAATCGATCAAATTTGAGTCAAAGGCGTGTAATTGTCATTTCACATGCTACTGGGAGCGTAAAAGGCAAAGAGCGAGTCTCATGCAAAGTTATAATTGGAGGCGAGCTAAGATGCGCGAGAAGGAGCAAGAATGAGCCGCTGATTCACCGGGAGCCGAGAAAGAGATCGAAACAGACGATGGCAGTTCTACGAAGCCGACGGAGTTAAATATAGTTGCATAGCCCTTATCCAATCAAATGGTGCCGATAGTGGTTTTGGCTCTTACATGGCCTAATTGAGAATCATCTTACAATCCTCTCGCCTAGAAATTCGAGAGGGATAAAGTAAATTAGAGTGACGGCACTATGTTATCAGAGGAAAGCGAGAGAATGAAGAATAAGGGTTAGGAGCTCATTCTCGATGCCGAGATGGATAAATCGAGTTATGGTGATGAGATGGGTGCACAGATCGAGGAGAATACAAGGAATTGCTCTAGTGACGAATTCAAATGCTGTAATACGAGAGGTGAAATTAGAGGCTCGTTTTGAGTTAAATTTGATGTTCATAACTAGAATGAAGGCGATGGTGCTGCCTCTTCATTACGATTCTCCTGAAATTTATAGTAGAGAACAAATGGAGCTCTAAATGAAGATGAATAGAATCTAGGCGAAGACAATGGAGATGCTGTTACGCTGGCGTATGAGTGAATACGAGATGGTTGTGTTGGAAATATGAGAAGATATTGATGAATTAGATATGGGTTCGATGATTGTCCTGGATGGATGGGAATCAGAGCTAGGGTTTGTGTTGGATTCACGAGATTGAGTCGGAGATGAAGATTGTGATGGATTGAGGTCAAATTAGATAGCCGGTTACGTGTAACAGTGGTTTGCCGTAGGATTGTCAATTGACAAGAAATGGAATGGCTAGTCCGTGGCTCAAGTGATCAGCAGAACAATGGAAGAACAAGGGAAAGTTGGATGCTCAGGATGGTGGTATAGTTTGCCGAGATGGTGTTTACGAATGAAATTGTTACGAGGTATGGTGGAGTTGTTATGCTCAGGTGCTTCAAGTTAACATGGAGGAGAAATGGCTAGAGTCACGAGAGTTGATTTGGTTATATTTTTGAGCAAGAATAATGAGTGATATTTGAAGCTGACAGAAATGGTGAAAATCTGCTGTGATTAGTTGTCGAGGGTTGTATGAGGTGGTGAGACTTGAGGTCTGGTAACTACTGAGAGCTTGTGTTGAATTCGCAAAATAAGATAGAGATAGGAGAATGAGGATAATTGAGATTATAACCAACGTGAAGATATGGTCGAGATGACAATGGAATTGAACTTGAGAAGGAGGCTAGAATGAAGCTACAGTGCGCAGTAGATCTGAAATGGTTAGTAGAGAATGTTATCGTGGCCGATGCTGGAGATGGTTGTGCTGATGTTGCCGATGGCGAGGGGATGTTGGTTATCTATCATGGAATGAATGAAATGGTGTATGGCCTCTGTGTAGAGGAATGTTAGTGACTCGTAGGAAGAGCTATGGTCGCAGGATGCGATCTTGGCATGCCGAACGAGGAAGTGCGCAGTCGCTTATGAGGATTATGA
Organism: Papaver armeniacum; assembly: GCA_023531295.1. Classification (NCBI taxonomy): domain Eukaryota; kingdom Viridiplantae; phylum Streptophyta; class Magnoliopsida; order Ranunculales; family Papaveraceae; genus Papaver; species Papaver armeniacum. Next base: position 214,081 of record JAJJWW010012236.1, read on the forward strand.
TAGAGATGAAGCTGTTGTTATTATTGTTGCTGGTACCTACTATGAAGCTGAAGTGGATTTGATTGATTG